>VWZX01002556.1:211133-265745 GCA_013399015.1 Galbula dea | reverse complement strand
CCTCCCCCGAGCCAGCCAGTCCCTCTGCGGAGAGCTGCCACCGCCCTCATTGGCTCACTGGGGCCGGGACATTTGCATACGGTTGGCCCATTCGTGGAGCCGCTTCCCCGGCTGCGGTTCACCTGCGCTGCCCAGTTGCCCTCACTTGGCGCGCCGGCCGCCAGCATCCCGCCCCCGACTTCGTTCGCTCGCCGCCCGACTCCGCGCCTCGCCTCGCCCCGCCCCGCCGCGCCGCCGGACCCCCGCCGCCCGGCCCTCTGGCCTCTCCTGCGTGTCTGCTTACCTGCCTGCGAAGACCTGGCCGTTGCTATCCCCGACTGCGCGGGGTTAATCGGCTTGAGACCTCGGTCGCCTGGATCGGGAGAAAGGAGGATAACAATCCAGATTTCTCTGTGTGCGCGCGTGTGCGTGTGCCTAGCAGTTCTGCATTGCAACGTTTGCTAGTGGAGAAGCAACAGAAACCCCCTGGAATTGGGATAAAAAAAAAAAATCAAAAATTTACCTGGGGTCTCTGGCTTATTTCTTCTTTTTCGTTTTCAGTAGTCCCTCTCAGCAAAGTGAGAGAAAGGGATTGCAGGCAGGAAAAAGTCCTCAAGGACCCCGTGATCCTGGAGGAACCTGACAAGTGCAAGCTCCAGAACCCTTGCGCTGACATGTGTGGCTTTCCTGCGCTCTCCTGGAGGCTCGGTACGGCCGCAGGGTTCCTGGCACAGTAGATCCAACCCTGGGAAACGGCGTGTCTTATTCTTCTGTGTGTGTGGTTACTAACCTTCCCCCTTCCCTCCCCTTTTCTTCTAGCACTCGCTGTCTCGCACAGACACATACTGTCTCTTTGCCTCTTGAACACACACGCACACCCTTGAGTCTCGGAAGCGACTCTCCTTTCTGCTAGCATGGGTCCCTTGGCATCATGAACCTTATCCTCTCTCCCTGGCTGGAATTCAGACTGCCCGTCTGTAGGTGTCCTGTGCCTTGACCATGCACCTGAGAATAGACCCCAGCATTTGCCCGGGACGCCGCCCCGTCTGGACCCTGTGGATGTGCTCCCTCTTTTGGGGATGTATCGTCAGCTCTGTGTGGAGTTCCTCTAACGTGGCTTCTTCTGTCTCTTCTTCCTCGTCTGTATCTCAGGCTCAGTATGAGCATCACTTCCACGGCAGCAAGCACCACTCTGTGCCTATCTCTATCTACCGCTCCCCTGTCTCCCTCCGAGGAGGACACGGTGGGTTCCCACTCTTGTTTCTTTCTAACCTTTTTGCAGAGCAGCTGGAGCAGCAGAGGGGGACAGAGGCGATGACTGTGACTCTAGGGGAGGGTGGGGTGTTCTCCCAGCCCCTCGTATTTCTGCCGTTAGCTCCCCTTCCCATTAATCCTCCTTTCCCTCTCTCCCCGAGCAGAACCCAGGGCTGAGGACGGGACCCTTCCAGACCGAACTTCCCTGGCCGGCGTGGTCTAGCAGGACGGTGGGTGGGGGCCGGGCAGGGCCGAGGTGGGCTCGGGCCACTCCATGCCAGGCGGCAGCGCCGAACACCTCGGGGCAGGCGGAGAGGCACCCGATCCCGTCCCGCCGAAGCTGGGGGTTCTCTGGGAGGGGATCGCTCACTCCCTGGCTCTAGCCCTAGCAGAGCAGTGGCGGCTGACGTGGTCCTTGCAGCAGTGCATCTTCCCTGCCGGCTCCCGGTCCCCGCGGATGGCCAGCTGAGGGAGGGCAGGCCCAAGGCTCGGAGGAGGTGCTCGCTGCGGCTTCTCCTCTGCCCTGCCTGCCTGCTTGCTCGCTGGCTCGCAGCCTTCCTCAGGGAAGTTGTCGGGTGGCTCGGGGCCACAAGGGAAAAGGCAAGGTTGTCCTTCCCATATTCCCGGTTCCCTGCTTGGTGCCTGACAGTGGCTTCCCGGGAAACCCAGAGGCAGGAAGTAATAGGGAGTAGGTTTCCACTCCGGCAGGAAGGGAGAAGGGGAAGAGACGGTCTCAAGGATGCTTGGTTGGGGCGAGGTGGGGAGCTGCCAGCATTCTACCCCTGAAATTCTGAGCAGTGCTCAGCAGCTGGACCAGCACAGCATATTGACCAGCTCTCCTGAGTCTGCCCACCTTGAGAAGAGTTGGCCCAGGCCTGGCTGACAGGGGGGGTTCTGCATCCCCACCTTTCCCTCTCCTCTGCCCTGTGTCCCTTGGCTTCTACCTTCAGCCACATCAGCTAGGAGAAGCTGGCAGGGCAGAGCCTGGCCCTTTCCTTGCAGGGCTGCAGGTCAAGGTCAGGTCTAGCCAAGGTGTGAGTCCTGCAGCAGCTCTGCTTTGCCACCTTCTAGATAAAGGTAGTGATATACTGGAAGAGTGACTAAAGTCTCTGCCTTTGTACCCTGCTCTGTCCTTCTCCTCCTCAGCTTGATTTTTCTTTATTTGTTTCTGTTGGAAACACTTTGGGGCAGGGACTGCTGATCCCTCATATCCCTCACTTTAGGGACTTTTGTACATGGGCCTTGTGTATTGCTGCAAATAAGAGGGTTTTTGCTGCTAATGGTTAATAACCCATAACTGAGTTTCACATTGGTGGTGCTTAACACATGGTCTTGACTGGCATGGCACTGCTTCCCTTCCCCTGCAGGGCTTGAATGTGTTTCTCTTGCTTTTTGGGGGTGGATGTGAACTTTGGGGTAGAAGTGGGAGATTGATAGGCTGACCAGATGCTGCCACTTGTGTCTGCAGAACTGGCTGCACACCTCCAGCTCATCCCATTTCATCCAGTGCCATTTTGGACTCAAGTCCTCACCTCTGCAGCACAGTGCTGTTCTGTAGCACCGTGGGCTGCCCCCTCCCACAAAGCCAGAGCCTCAGCAACCTGCCCTGCAGTTCTTCCGGCCACCCTTTTCCCATGCCCTCCAGCCAAAGCACCTCCTGCTTTTGCAGCCCTGCTCTGCTAGTACTCAGCTGTGACCCACAGCATCTGTCTCCTGGCTTTGTTCCTGAGCCTGTTCCCTCTCCAATGCGCCTCAGCCTCAGATCTGCAATACTGAGCTCCTTCTACAACTCTGCTATAGCTATACCTATAGCCTTAATTGGAGGTCTGTTCACCGCTGTGCTATTTGAACTCTTCCGACTACTCTGCTGGTCATCTGAGCATTTATCCATGAAACTCCAGGTTTCAATATCCTTGTAACCCTGACACAGCTCTGCCAGCACATCCTCCTAGTGCCTACTGCAGCCATGTCATGCGGCATTTCAACCAACTGTCCCAGGGCTCTCCCCTCTTCTCATCTCTCCTTCCAAGCAGTCTTCTCTGTCATTTTTGACATCATTTCTTATTTTTCTGGTCATGTACAGACATGCTGCTGTAGCTGAGTGCTCCTATGATGAAAGGGGATAGCAAAGTCTGGCTCACAGGTCACTTGTGAGGAAAGGAGAGAAGGATGCCACAAAGCGTGATAGTGGTTAGCCTTGTTGTAGGCAGTAGTCCGTGGGAGAGTCCGCAATCTGTTTCCTGGTCAAGAAATGATAGTTCTTTTCTCCTTGATGACTTTTCCATATGCCCTGAAAGACCAGCAAAGCCTCATTTAAGAGCTCTGAGCAAAAGCTGTTATCAACTTCAGTGAGAGACAGGCATTTTTTCTGTGTCCTTATTACTGGAAGGAATCAAGGGAAATGGAGAGCTTGGGGAACTCAGGCTGGTACATAAGCCAACTTGAGACTTTTTTTTCCTTTCCTAATCATGCAATGTAGCAGAGCTGGCATGAAAGCCCCCTTGGCCACAAATAAGGTGTGGGAGGAAGGGGGCAGAAGGAGAGGACAGAGACCACAAAGACAGCTGGCCTTATAAACACACGTGTGGTTTATATTTATGTTTTCTTTCATTGTTGCATGACAGAGGCCCTTGGGATTTGGATCTGTGACAGTGTGAGGAGTCAGATCCCAGGGAGGCCCTCCCTGTGTTTCTTGGGATTTTGATTTTTCTTTTTTGCTAGAGGGAAATAAAAAAATCATCTTGACTCCTGCCCTGCTTGGTGGCTACATTCACAATGTTTTCAGAAGGAATCAAATAAGGATCCTGTCACCGTGCTGTGTTGCCTGCCTGTCCCATAGTGCTGACCTCTAGGACTCACTCTTGGTTTTAAGTGTATTTTCCTTTTCTTTTTCTACATCCTAGTGGATTTCAGTCTGTTTGAAGACTTGTAGGTGTAACTCTGAGGCCTGAGTCTATTCTTAGAACTTCTGTGGTTTATATGAAGCATTTACGTGTCTTGTCTTTTTTTTTTTTTTTTTTTAAATTAGCAAATGAGAACAAATTCTTGGACAAATCAGGAGAGTGTTTCCATAAAATAGGTAGGTATTCTGCAACCCAGTACAGATTAGTATTTAGCACAGAGGAAAGTAAATATTTCACAAGCATTGAACAATTTTTTGGAGTCTGTGTTTCACACTCTTTTAAAATTAGTGGGAAACTTTATTGGGGCTTAACTTGAAGAGGCCTGGGCCCAGATCTCACAGTCATTATTGTGCTGGTGTTACAAGAGTTAATTCTGAAATTACCGAGCGGGTGCTTTCCGGTACTTGAGCTGCAACCTGCAAATGTACAACTTGGCACAGCACACCTTCTCAAGGAGAGTCTTTGTAACAGGTTTGCTTCCCTGTCAGCAAGGAAGTGAGCCTGGCCAAGTAAGTCAGAAGAAATCTTTTTTTCAGTGTGAAGACCTTAATAGACTGGCAGAATCCTTTGCCCAAGACAATAGGAAGAGAAAGTCACCGTTCCTCTTTCTTTCACTAAGGGCTTGTGAGACAGAGGGAGGAAGAAAGCCCAACTGTGGAGCTAAGTTAGGGCTGTGTTTATTGAAAGTCCACGTGATGAATTCTCCTGCCTCCGCTTAGCTATTTAGCACCCTGCTGGGTCAGCTGCTTTACCAGAGCCTACAGCAGTGGCTTCACAGCCCCTCTTTCCACATCCTCATTGCCTCAGTTGATGAATAATGTATGCTTCTGGTTGACAGATAAAATGAAGAGATTTGTGTGTGTTTTGTCTTAGTGATGAATTAATTAATTTGGTTTCTCCTTATCTCCTCCAGCTGTTTTTTCTGTGGCCCTCCTTAATGGATGGGGAGCGGGGTGTGCAGAGGTGATGTGATGCCTTGTGCAGATTACCCCAGCCTTCAGATGGGAGCAGTGGTGGGTATGGGAGCATTTCTCTCTTGGTTTTCACTTTGTGGGGATTAGGCTTGTCAGGCTATTGTGCAAGTCGTAGCAAAATGTGAAGGCAGTCACTGGATCTTGTAGGTGTAACTCTCAGGCCTTAGTCAATTCTTAGAATTTCTGTGATTTATGTGAGGCATTTACGTCTCATGTCTTTTTTTTTTTTTTTTTTTTTTAATTAGCAAATAAGAACAAATTCTTGGACAAATCAGGAGAGTGTGTCCATAAAATAGGTAGGTATTCTGCAAACCAGCGTCAAAGTTTGCCACACACGGCTATGACAGTGTAGTCTCTTTACAATATGTATGTCCTACTCCTTGCTGCTCCTCCAGCATGACCTATTCTTCATCTCAAGTGTCTTTGTTACTACAGTCCTGCCTTTTCTATAAAATAGAAAACTAATTCCTAGCCCTTGGCACTGCCCCTTCCCCAGTACTGAGCAGGACCTTACCTATTTCTTCATTAGCAGGAGATTACTTTGAGCAAAGGTTGGTAGCTTTAACAAAAGGGGAAAAAAACATTCTGTAGAGAGCAGTCAGTGATCCAGTAAAATTAACTTAATTCAGACCTGAAATTAGAATTGCAGTTAAGTTCTGCAAAGGTGAAAAGCTAGATGTCTGTCTACATTCTGTGGCTCATCTCGTCTCCTATCAACAATGAAGCCCAATTTTTTTGCAGACTAGTGATTCTGTGTGCTGAATGTTTACATTCCCTTCCCTAGAGATATTAATAATGACAGGTTTTTTAAAAAAGAAAGGTGAAGAGTGCTTATGTTGTCTCAAGTTGGCCCTCTAGAAATCTAAGCATCCAAACTCACTAGTCCCTTGTAGTCTTGTTTAAGTGATCATAGCTGAGCTTTGCCTCTCTGTGCTGAGTCTCTGTAGCTCTTCTAAGAAAGAACAGTGCTCAGTACTTGAACAGAGGAGAATTCTGGTGTATACCAAGGCTGTTTCCTCAAAACGAGGTTTCTATTTGACTTACTGTTTGCATACTTGTATATGAAACAATTTCTGATCAGGTGCTTTGACTTCTCATTCTGTGCACTGTATTAACTGTTCCCGACTTGGAATAGCTTGTGTTGATCTGCAAAATTGAAGCTTAAGTCTGTTAACCTGGTGCTTGATCCTGAGCGATCCTAATGAATGATCTTAAAAGATCTGGAACATGAGAAACCTAATGTTATGGCCCTGTCATTTTTATTTAATGTATGTCTCTGTGCTCTCTGAAATATTGCTCCGACCTGTGCTGCTGAAGGTATAATCTCTTAAGACATGTATTTAAAAAAACCCCCACTCTTCTGATAGCTAATTTGTGCTTGCTTGGTGTCTCATAGCACATTTTGAAAAAAGTGGGAAAGATAGTCCTGAGCCAGAATTAGATTAGGGCTTTCTTCCTCCTTATATTTCTTTTGCGATTTTGACTGGAAAAAGGTTTCTTCTTCTATTTATCATTTCTGCTTTTGGGTAATATAGCCCTGACTTGTCAAGCAACTGCCATATTCTTCTGCAGAGGTGACTGCATTTCAAAGACAGATGAAGGATCCTGCTGTATGCTTTGTATAGGCATTGAAGTTGTAAAGAATGTTGTGTGACACAAGCTACACAGTCAGAGTGCTGCAGAATGAGAATCATACTTTTTGAAATATTTCTACACTTAAAATATGGAAGAAAGTGTTCTTAAAGATGCTTATCAGGTTTTTTTGGATTTTTTGTGGTTATGTTTGTTTGGTTGTTGTTGTGGGGTTTTTTTCTTTCGTTCTTTTCCTTTTTTTTTTTGCCATGGCATGGAAATGCACACTTGGACAATGTTATGATAGTCACTGGGTTATTACATACTGTGTTTTGGAAGCTCCAAATTCCTTACGGGAGGTCTCACAAGATGCAGGAAAAAGTACCTAGGTCATCTAAGGTGGGAAAGTTCCATGGTTTGCCATAGAGAAGGTAACCAAATAAAGAACTGGAGCTTCTAAGTGCAAGAAACAGAAATTTTATCTGGGAAGTACAAAGGATGACCTTTCATCTGTTTTCTGCTGCTTCTGTGTGCTGTGACTTAAGAAGACAGTCTCTCTGTGTAGTTGCCCAGAATGATAATCCTGTGCTGGTTGGCAGACATTTTTTGGTTTTGCATATCTGTTGTTCTTGTGGGCTTTGATAACTCTGAAAGGTCCCTTTCACTAGAGAGAAAAGGGTGGTTTTCACATTTTTCTATGTAACCTCTACACACAAGATGACATGCTGTTCACCAGTGGCTCCAATTTATTATATGACCTTGGTGAAACTATCTTTCTTTCTTACTTGTTTTCTTAATCTGTGAAATGAACAGAAACCCATTTATCTCCTATTTGAGTTGAGCAGTCCAGATGCACCTGTGTACTTTGAGATTCCTGGCAGGTAGCCACAGGAGTGCATGAGATCCCAATAGTTCTCTTGGGTATTCAATGTCAGAACAACTTAAAAGAGCAGCCTGCATTGCTCTCTTCTTGAAGGACAAGCAAGACACCTTCAAGTTCTGGACAGAGATCCCCGTAGCATTTTCCCTCATGGGTTTAAAGCCTTGACAGGCTCCAGTGCTAAATGCCAACACTGGTGTTTCTGAAGGATCAGGAGAATGTTTTGGCCAGAGTGCTGACTATGCCAAATTCCAGGCAGCTGCTGGAGCCAGAAGCCTGTGTTTCACCACATATCCCTCGCCACCCTCACAAATAATTTCTCTTGTGCTCTGTGTATGTGTGTGTTGGTTTTAAAAACCATTAAAACACAATTAACTTATACCCCTGAGTAACTTTCCCCCAAACTATGAATTTAAAGTGCTTCTGACACTGCCTGTTAGAATTTGAATATAATTATATGCTTTGGTGTAAATTGTGGTTTTTGCTACATAAGAAACTAATGGAAATGATCTGCCTGTTCCTGTAGTTTACAGATTATACGCTTTAGATCTGGGGATGTATATTTAGGCTGATTTTCTGTATGGTGAATTAAAGTGAAAGTGAAGTTGGTGTGAGCTATAGTGGTAGCTAAGCATGAATAGCAGGCTGATAAAGGGCATTACTAAATTGATCCAGTGCTAAGGTTTACTTTATTGTCTCTTAGTTTTGCATCTTTCATCTCTCTGCGTTCTTGATGATGAAGAACAGGAGAGTGGAAAGTATATCACAGTTTATAGAGGACCTTGTATCTGCAGAAGCTCAAGGGACAGGGTGAATGAATCAGAAAGATGTAAGATGTTGCTAAAAAAAGACTCTTCACTTGTTCTGTGAATGCCACATGGTAAAGAATCAGGGAAAACTGTTTTCTAGAGGACTCAGGAAAACAGTACCATCAGGCTGACTCGCCTGTTTAGTCAATAGGCTAGGCTCCATTTAATAACTGCAGAGTAAATCCATCTCCATGCTATCTTTGGAACATGGTTTTGAACTTAGAACAAAATCAGCATATCTACATTAAGCAGATCAAATTATTGGAAAGGGAGAGGAGGTGAAGTTTGTGGTTTGTTTTTTGTTTTTCTTTCCTAACTGTTTGATATTTAACATCAAGCTGGATGACATCAACTGATTGTCTGGACGTGGTTAGTGAACCCTTTGATTCCTTGCTCATCTGCTGCACTGCCCAGTGAGGCTTTTTCATGAGCCACTGAGGCTCCCTGTCATGGCTGGATCCTGCAGTTACAGCAGCCTGCTGCTTCTGCTCCAGCTGGTTTGCTTAATGACCCCAGCCAGTGAAGGTGCTACAGGGGTGATGTCTGGAAATGTTTCTATATAGCTGCTTCTGCAGGTTTGCTGTTTCAGCTACCAGATGTTCAATGCACAAATGTCCTCCACACTGGTGAAGGCTTCAAAGCATAGCATGTGGGCAAAGCAACAGAGTACAGAAATATCTCCAATACTGTTGGGAAGGCAGTTATGGGATGGTTAAGGGAGAAGACACTCTGTAGACATCTGTGTATCAAGCACACTGGTCATTAACAGTTTCTCCTTATCTCAGCTATAGAGCATACATAAACGTGGCTTTAGAGAACAAGTCTACCAGTGTTTTATTAAAATTGAAAACTGTCAGCACTGCTTATTTTGTTAAGCAGGAAAATTAGCTTCTTAAGCCTGGACAAGAGTCCAGCACAGAGCCACAAAGATGAACATCTTTATGAGGAGAGGCTGAGGGAGCTGGGTCTCTTTAGCTTGGACAAGAGGAGACTAAGGGGTGACCTCATCTGTGCTTTTAAGTATGTGAAGGGTGGCTGTCAGGAGGATGAGGTCAGGCTCTTCTCAGTGAAGCCCAGTGACAAGACAAGGGGCAGTGGTTGTAAGCTGAAGCATAAGAGGTTCCGTCTGAATACAAGAAAACATTTTTTTCCGGTGAGGGTGACGGAGCACTGGAAAAGACTGCCCAAAGAGGTTGTGGAGTCTCCTTCTATGGAGGTATTCAAAACCTGTCTGGACGCACTTCTGTGTGACCTGGTCTAGGGAATCCTGCTGTGGGAGGGGGGTTGGACTACTTGATCTTTTGAGGTCTTCCAACTCCTAACATTCTGTGATGTACTAACCAGTGTTGCAAGATCATTTGAGATTTACCTGCCTTCTGCATGGCAAGTGAACATGTTTGACTAAAACAAGAATTATCCTGAAATTGTTGAAGAAATGCAAGTGTTTTCAAAGAATAATAATAATTTTAAAAGGCTGATTCATTTTGATTGAGTTATTATGCTGCCTGAACTATACAGAGAAAATGGGTTCTGCCAAGACCTCCACTTGTCTGTCTACTCTGGAAAGATTCTCACTGTCTAGTCGAACACTCAGGAATCCCTATTTATTGTATCAAATCCTCTGAGTTTCTTGCACTTCATCTTTTGTAACTTCCCTGAGTTATGGTGACCATCTGAGACAGTTTCACTCCAAAGACTATTGGAACTTGTAGTTATATGTAGTTTATGAGGGTGGTGAGACAATGGAACCCAGAGAGGTTGTGGAGGCCTCATCCCTGAAAGCTTTTAAGACAAGGCCTGATGGGGCCCTGGGCAACCTGATCTAGTGGATGGTGTCCCTGCCAGGCAGGAGCGTTGGAACTGTATGATCTTTGAGGTCCCTTCCAACTCTGACAATCCTATGATCCTATATAGACACAGTTTCTCATCTACAAGCACTGTGGGTCTTCTAGTATCTGGTGAAGTGAAAATGGAAACAGTAGGTAAAAACCTGATGCTTCCTGCTTTCCTTTGTTCTTCTTGGTTTACTTGCCTAATGGTAGCCCACCTTAGCTTTCTCACATTCTGGTTATGCAGTGTCCTGGGCTTTCACAGAAGAGTTTGATGTCCACTTTGTGGTGTTAGGAATGCTGGTGACCTGCACAGGACCTGCAGAAATCTTTTTTATATGACATATATCTAGACATCTGCTTCCATAACCTCTGTGTAGGATTGCAGGAGGACCACCTACTCTCCTGATATCACCTTTTCTTTGCAGTAATGAATGCCAAAACTATTCCAAGTTTCCCTGATCTTGCTCCCCTGTCTGCAGTCCAACATATTTCCATCAGTGTAGGTTTGCAAGATACTGATGGCTTTGAATGCCTTTTCACTTTTTATTATCTCACCACGGAGTCTGCTCTCCTTCCTGTGCCCTCATGCATTCAGAGGCAGTTCATTAGAGGCAAGGAAAAGGCAAAGAAATTAATTTTCCTTGAGAAATGTATTCAGGACCTTATACAAGCTTGAAGAAGAGAAACAGAGCAGAGAATTCTTACTATCTTCTTTTCAAACTTTTTTTTTTTTTTGGTCCTGTGAAGAATCTGAAGAAAAAATGTCTATGTCCTGCAAGCATCCATTTACCTGGTGACTTGCTTTTCTGACAGTAGGCACTACAAGCATGTCAGGCTTGCAGTAGCCTGGAACAGAGTGATGGGTGGTGCCTGTCCTCCAGAATTCATGTGTATTGGCTTAGGAAAAAAAGAATATGTCTTGTAACTAAAAGTTGGGGTGGCGAATTCTGCTCAGATGAATGCTAGTAGTATATATCTAAGCTTATTTAGTTTCAGGTAATTGTTATTCCAGACAGATTGGTTTCTACTTAACAAGCCACAGACTCAGGCTGTTTTTCCTGGCCCCATCATTAGGAAAATACATCCTGGCAAAATAAGTAGCCTTCCCTACTGGACTAATTAATACTTGATAGCTGATATTCAGAAATGGTGAAAAACTGAGCCTTTTGTGCTTTTCTTGGTAAGAATTTTTGCCACTGATTTCTGTGAAGCCACATCCCAGTTGGCAATGGACAATGCTGAAGAGGTGTTTCCTTAGCAGTAGCATAGATGAGAGCTAAGGACAAAAATCCCAAAACTTCTTCCCTAGCTCTCCTGCTGGATGGTGAATTTTAGGGGCACATCATACACTGCCAGGTGTTTCAGTTTCCCTATGCTGTAATGCAGGAGCGTGATGAGTATTTAAAATCTCTTTAGGTCCTGACATAGCCCATCTGAAAAGAAAAGAGCTGTATTCTTATCGTTCTTTCCAACATACTGGAGAGATATCTTTGAATTTCATCCAGGGTATTTGGTCCTTTGAATTTAGGCTCCTGGTCCTGCCTTTGAATGAAGTCCTGGGAATCCATCCCTGTAGTGCACTGAGAAGGATTGGTGTCATTTTATGCAGCTGGTTCTGTAAAGCAATATTGATCCTTGTCCCAAGAATACAGTTTCAGAGAAATAGGGAATGCCTGGGCTGCATGGTTAAATGCAGTATTTTGTTTCAGTCATTTCTTTCTGAGGGTGAGAGTGAGTGGCTCTCTGCTGCTGGTGACGATTTCATTTGCTGCTTCAGGGAGCATTACAGACACACATTTCTCTTCACTGCTTCCAGAAATCTGGGGGGATTTTTTATACCCAAAGAGCTGACTGCATCACCCCAGCCTCTACTTTCAGTGTCCCTCTTCACTATCTTCTGCTTCTGACACAAGTTAGATCTTGTCTGCAACTGTTCAATCAATTCGTTTTACCAAAAATTGTGAGCAAAATTATTGAGATGATTTCAGCTAGTGAGGGAAAGAAGAGGAGAGGGAGAGAAGAGGAAGAGGGTGGAAATTATGCTCAAGTGTAAAATCAGCGAAGGGTACAGTTCCCATTCTTTCTTTTTTTTTTGATCAGAAGTAAAAGAAGCAAGGATTATCAGAAGAACCATTAAAGATCTAAGTAGTTCTTAACAAAAGACATGAACAATTTGAATCTGGAAGAAAAAATTCACTAAGGAATTAGGAAAGGAAGGAGCAGTATCAGAGCTCAGCAGCAGGGCTACCCTGTTGGCTCCTCTTGATCTGAGCAGAGGAGGTACGAGGTGCTCTGTAGAAGGCTGTAGGGTCTGCAGCTTGCCTGTCAGAGCCCTGTGTTGCTGGTGTTTCATTTACAGTGGTCTTTTAGCCACATACCTTCTTTTGACCTTGGACCCAGAGTTCAAAGCACTCCATATGTTTTACAAATCCAGTTACTATGATGTTTGAAATAACTATTCAGCTTTTTTTTTTTAACTTTTCCTGTGTTCTTGGAAGTCTTGTAGACAGTATCTAGAATAAGACATTAATACATTTAGCTTATTTCTACTGGTCTAGAGAGTCAAGGCACTTTTCAAAATAGTCTATTTTCTGTGGAGCGAGAAAGGGTGAATTCTGCTACTGCTCAGCATGGGAAGAACTATGCAATGCTTTATTTGTGTTACTGAAAGGTCACTGGGACAGGCCCAGGTAAAGGCTGGGCTATACTGCACTCTGCAACTGTGCCTTGGGGTGTGTTCTTGCCCTGCCTGTGCTCCCCCATCACACAACAGGCAACAAAGAGAAGCAGTTTGTTCAAAGGCAGTGTCTGAATAGTGGGCATTTTTGCTGGGGCTCCCCTGCATGTGTACCTAGGGATATGTGTAGTATTTCTCCTGAGGAAAACTTGCTTCTCTTCAGAAGCACATTTCTGCTGAGTTTTATGGTTATGTGTAATTCATGTCCATAGGGAAGTTGAGTTCAGATTCAAGAAAGGGCTAGAGGCAGTATGTGGTGACTATTTCCCTCTGAATACTGAGTAAAGACAAAGCAGTCATATCTGCAAGAGCTTCTGTTATTCCATTTTTTTTTTTCATACCATTTCACAGCCTGAGTGACCATCATAGAGCAATCCTTTTCTATTACCTTTCAGGGTTCCTGGATTCAAGGGCACCTTCTAGAGGGGCTGATTTGGTCCCTTGCCTTCATGCAGCTGAACTCAACCATGTTTACAGAAGTCCCAGTTAGGAAGTTGAAAAAGTGGCAAGAGTCCCTGTTGTGATATGAAAATGCAATGTTATGGTGCAGTGCTAATGGTTTCTAATTATTTATAAATAAAATTATTATAAAATTAAATAATTATTTTTACATATATAATCCTCGGGGAAAAAAAACCAGAAAATGCAGTGATGGCTCTTGTAAAAGATGAGATTTCTGTTATCATTACTGTTTATACCATCCTTCTCTGCATTCCTTGGAATGAATCACAGAAAAAAAGTGCAGTCATTCCAAAAGAATTTGTGGGAAGGTTTTAAGGTCCTGCCATGCAAACCTAGGTTCTATAAATTCACAGACAAGACTGTACTATTAGAAAATCATTTGGAGTCTTACAGTCTACAGTCTTGTAAGCTACAGTCTTACAGTAGCAGCAATTCAGGAACTAAAAAAGATTTTTGGTTCAAATTACAGTTGACTCATGGATTCTCCTTGGTAATCTCTGAGGACAGGGCTTGGAAAATGTATGAGTGAATGTAGAAATTCACTTCTAAAGAAATCCTGCATTAGACTTGAGGTAAGCAAGGAACTAAACTGTCCCAGAATGCTTAGCTGCAGGTAAACTCATAGTACAGTCTATGGTATGTGAGCACCAATTTTGCTTAAATGTTGATACACAATTAGAAGAAACATATCCAACCTGAAGGAAGAAATTAATCGCAGAAGATGGTAAGAATTTCCATACACATTGGTCCATCTGGTGTGGTAGTCTGTCTCTGGCCATGGCCAGTGCCAGATGCTCCAGATGGATGCAAATAACCTCTTTGATATGTTCAGTTGTATATCCCAAGGGACTACTGTGGGTTTTTTCGTTGACCTCACAAAAGGTGATCACCTTATGCTGTAAAGAATTGAGGAGTCTCGTTGCAGTTTCATCCTATTTATCATAATTTCACAAGCCATTCTTTATTAATAAGTCTGTTTCTTATGCTGACTTTCTGCTTAGCTATTTTTACATTGCTATCTCAAAGCATTTTATATAGCTTCTTAGAGCATCACAGCACTGATACAAGGCAAGCAACCAATTTTTGTATTTCTTGTTCTAAAATGAGAAAATGGGACATGGAGAAGAAAAGCAGTTTTGCTGAATCAGAAACTGTCTCCATGTTTATACAGCCTGAGTTCTGGTGAAGTCCCTGGGTTTACTGCTTTCTGTCACTTCACTCCAGGCCATCAGGGTGCCTAATTAATAGGCTTTGGAGGTTAACAGAGTTTAGGCTATCAGAATGCAGCTGTGCACAAAGTCAAAACTGACAGTACGAGCTGGCACTAGTGACGTCTGGTCCACTGCACCTTTCACGTTGCTTTTACTTGGTGGCTTGACTATGTTTCTGTCTAGGATTTCCTTGCAGAAATATGTGTACAGGGAAAGGAGGTACATGCATAGTTACTCTGACTCTAACAAGAAGTGTTGACTGTGATGATTAACCCATTTATGTACCTCAAATAATTATGATTTTTTTTGTTTGTAGCAGATTGTTCATATGGTGCATGTGCACTGGATCTTCCTGGAATATTTGATTTACTGCACATGCATTATAGCATTGACCTGTGCATAAGCAGTGGAAAACTGGATGTCCAGAAAAGCCAGATACATGTATGTAACCCTCCAGCTTTCTCAGATGGAATTTCCAGGTAGAAGAATGAGATATGTTTGAGGAAATATGTACATATGGCAGCCATAGCACTTTCTCTCCCTAGTAGTAACCTGCATCAGGGACTTCTGAGGACTGGAAATACAGTGTGTATGTGTGTGAGAGAGACTATGCATCGCTTTGCAGAAAATTTGTGTACATTTGTGTGTAGTAAAAACAACCTCAGCTATGCTAAATGCTGCCAGAAATGTTTCTTCATCTGCCTCCAAACTGTATAGACATTAAGCCTCTTGTGTCCACTTCAACAGCAGCTGCCATGCACTCGCAGTGTTTTGGTTACAGAAGTAAGTTGTTTCTGTTCAACATTTTCACTAAACTAATGTAAGCCTCACAAAGAGCAGATTTTGTATAAGAATACCCCACAGGGAAAGAGGCAGAGTGGTCTAAGCAAGGCAGCATCAGCTTCTAGGTATGGGTCCTCTTTTGCTCCTGCCTTCTGCTATAGCTCTGGATGAATTAGAGTTTTACCTCTGCATGCTCTAAACTCCCAAGTGGTAATGGGGAGTTGGAATACTTGCTATTCCTAGCAGCTTGGGAGGCATAACCAGCCTGATCTTACTTTTTACAGTTACAAAGCAGAAGATATTTGGTATCAAGACAGAGTCTATTGGGCTGGTATCATCTCCCAGCTGGCTAGAGGTCACATCAGTTCCCTTGCTGGCACTGTCGGTACCGCATAGGCAAAGAAATAACTGTGACTTGCAGATCCCAGTTTCAACATTTGCTGTTGTGATGGGCAGAGCATTTATGTACATCGTGCCAACACTGGATGAAAGTCTTTATTGTTCTCTTGTATTTGTCTAGCAGTTGGCAGGCTCAGCAGCAGAAAAGGAGTGCCAGGGAACTTATGGCCTGGGCAGGAAGGACTTCCTGCTATTGTTATAGCCTATAGGGATAAGGCTGAGAGAGCTGGGGTTATTCAGTCTGGAGAAGAGAAGGCTCCAAGAAGACCTTATTGTGGCCTCTCAGTATCTGACGGGTGCCTAAAAGAAAGCTGGTGAGGAACTTTTTAGGATGTCAGGTAGTGATAGGACTAGAGGGAATGGATACAAACTAGAGGAGGGTAGATTTTGATTGGATGTTAGGGAGAAATTCTTCACTGTTAGGGTGGTGAGACACTGGAAGAGGTTGCCCAGAGAGGTTGTGGAAGCCTCATCATTGGAAGTTTTTAAGGCCAGGCTGGATGGGGCTCTGGGCAACCTAATCAAGTGGGAAGTATCCTTGCCCAGGCAGGCGGGGTTGGAACTAGATGATCTTTAAGGTTCCTTCCAACCCTGATAGTTCTATGATTCTGTGATTCTATGCTGTGAGTAGAATAGGATACAAAGAATGAAGAGCTGTCCTATCTGGTTTATTCAAGATTTCTTTTTTTCCATCTATGACATGAGGCAAAACTGCAAAATATGGAAAATGTTGAGCTGGTTATTCCAAGGAATTCAGACAGGGTCAGTCCAAGTGTCTTATTTCAACAGCTACTGCTCAAGCGAGACAGATCATATCTTTATGTGAAGCATGCAGGCTCCTAATGCAAAATAATAATGCAACTATTTCTCTATGCACAAGCACACCCATTGTATACAGTTGCTTATAACTTAACACCACATGCAGGAACTTCAACAGAAAACCATTAAACTCTTATTGGAAAAAATAACACCATTAAAAGATGCTTTACCCAAACCCATTCCTTCCCTAAAATACCTGTAGCCCTCAGATTACTTCTGCAACCTTGCTGAATTCATCACCAGAAACAAAATTAGTTAAATGAAACCAAACCACAGATGGCCTAGTTTCTATACTGTGAGTAAAAAGTTACTCACACTAAAACCATCCAAAGCCTTGGATTTAACACGTGCATGGTCCAGGTTGTGGTCCAATGCTGCAAAGTCATCCAGTGCTGCAAACAGTCTGAGGGAACTGAAGCTGGTGAAAGCAGAAACCTGCTATGTACCATGGTGAACTCACACAGGCAGTGAATGGAAACACCCAGTTAATAGTGGGAGAATGTTTTCCACAAATAACCACTCTAACCTATCAGCCCTGATCCTCAAGGGAGTCCTCCAAAACAGTTTCAAAGGAAGAAACTAGAATTTTTAACTGCTAGACTCTAAAATCCAAGGGCTCAATATAGCAATATTGATTTATAGTATGTTGTCTTTCTTCTTACATCCTGCTGCCTGTGAACATCTTCATGTCTTATAGGCAGTAATTAGTTCCCTCTGTCCCACTGAGAGAGAGTATATTACTGTTGCTAGTACCACTCCCCACAATCTACAGGTAGCAGTAACCTTTTCCCTCAAATTTTCTAATTTAGTAGATAATGATGTTACATTCAGAGCTATTGGTCTAAACCTTCACGTAGCTTGGAAAGCTGCTGTTACACTTTTAGAACTGAATAGGATTTGTTCCTTATATTTTGCATTTTATCATTCTATATTGATTGGTCTACTGAAGGCAAATCTCGCTCATTTATATCCTTTGATCATCATGGGTGTAACAACATCATTACAAGAGTTTCAATCTTTGACATTTTTAAACTTCATTAAGTATTTATTTAAGAAGCTTTCCAAACAAAAAATGTTTGTAATGAAACTTGAAGCCCTGTTGTTAAATGCCTAAACTTGTTTAAAACAGAATGTAGAGCAATTCCTATAAATAGTTTGCTTCTGATGAATTACCCTTCAGTGGAAAACTCTCAACCAATGCTAGTCATAAAAAGATTTGGGCACAAACGCAAACAAAAACTCGCATGTCTGCCATTAGAACCATTCTGGAAGCCTGGTTTACATGAAGATTAATCCATTTAGAAGGCTCCCAAAATAGTTGCCATTATTTCTTCCTTACTTGATACAGTGTGGCTTGAACAGCACGCAGAATGAGAAATATTTCTGGATCTTAGCTGTAGGTGACTGGGACTCTGGAAGTGAATATTCTAAACCATGATATCCTTACAAGATTTTAGTCTTAAAACTGTATGTTTGTTGTGTGATGACTTTGTAGCTTGGATTTTAATTGAAGAGGAATTTTTAAATTGAAATTGGTATCAGTGGGATTCTAAGACAAATCATTCAAAGATAATGGAGCAGTGTCATCCATCAGTAGTAAGGCCATGGTACTCTTTTAATTGCCATTGTGGAATGAACTCTGTCCTGTAGGTTTTTCCAAATCAGCCTGTGGTTTTTTGATTTCTTAAAGCATCATTGATTCTGATATGAAAATATTTAATTGTGAACTAATGATGTGCCAGGAGATTCCAGTCTGTAACCTGTGGGAGTAAGCCTGAACCATGGTTCAATCCCACCCTCACTGCTAGATGCCCTACGATTTTTTTTCAGTGTTTAAAGCTAGATAAATTTAAAGCTCAAACAATTCACTATTTAGGCAATACATTGTTTAGGATAAACAATCTGATATGATAATGTAGTCAGTACATTACAATAGCTTGTTCAGCCACATCTAATACAGTCACATTTGCATAAATGAATAATCCTTGCATGTCTCTACATGTTATGGATTTGCATACCTAAACTAGATGTTCCTTTCTCAGTGGCAGTTATCAAATGGAATATAAAATTTTGATGAGATCACAGATGTGTGAGACAACATTTAGTCTTCATTTTGCAAGATTTCTGTCCGTGTCTTTCCTACCACACTTTCTTGCTAACATCATTGACAGATACATAGCTGTGTGTTTGTGAATCTGGAGGAGAGCAGGGTCTGAGAATCTGTTTCTGGATCTTCTATTTCCTAATTTTATAATTTAGCCAAATTATGCAGACTACTTATTACAGTTTCTTTCTGTCTTTGGGTATTAGCATAGTGACCCAGCTTTCTAAAGCATGCTGAGATTATGTAAAAGGCAAGTAATCATAGAATTGCCAGAGTTGGAAGGGACCTTAAAGATCAACTAGTTCCAACCCCCCTGCCTGGCAGGGACACTATCCACTAGATCAGGTTGCCCAGGGCCCCATCAAGCCTTGTCTTAAAAGCTTCCAGGGATGGGGCTTCCACAACCTCTCTGGGCAACCTGTAAAATTGTACATGTACACTTAGAAACAGTGATGTATGTTTGCATGCAGGTCCTTGGTTCTACTCTTAATTTACCTGTCCTGAAATAACGCATGCCAGAAGCTTAATCCTTTACATTGCATGGTTATTGGAATAGGTATTTGGGGATATTTTTTAAGTGGATATTCGTTAACACCATGATCTTATCCAATTTCTCATTTAATCTATATTGGGCTGCTTGGATGTTATTCATATTCCCCTGCCACTGGCAAGTCAAGGTCTTGGGGAAACAGACTTGATGCATTCTGTTTATCCCTGATAGTTCATCATCTAAGATAAGCCAGGATTGTCTGCAAACTGCAATCTCATCAGGCAGGCTCAGATAGCATCTCACTTGACTTTCTTGCTTATTCCATTAACATGACTGTCCTGGAGTTGCTCAGCTTTACCATGCTGGCAAGAGCAAATGATTAACTGGGGACTGAGATTTAGCCGTCGTTGGCTCCATTAAACATGACAACCATTTTCGTTGTTGCGCTGAACCTCTGTAAGGCTGTGCTCCCAGAGAGCATTTAAACAAGAGGGAGAGCGAGAATCAAAGTGCAGTGGCTTTTGTGGCAGCTTTGCACTATTACATTGCACTTTAAAAAGATCTTTAATTGAAGTCTCAAGAAGGGTTTTACTTTCTCTCTTTTGTTGTTGTTGTTTATTTCCCATACAGGTATTCATTAGCATTTGCGTTTTAGAGGTGAAAGGCAAGTAGGATCCCTGATGCCTACTCATTGGGCTTACTTCATACAGGTTCTCTGGGAGGAGACTCAAGCAGTTACCACTGATGTATGCATGCAGCAGCAGTGGTTGTATGCGTGTGGTCAGGACCACTTAGCATTCTGTGTCTTTTCCTGCAAAGTGTGCCCCAGTAAAGCAGTCCATTCAGAGTGTCCTTAAGCTGTATAGTTAATAATTTGTACAGGAAATTGTGGGCATGTGAATAGATGGCCCCCTAGAAACACTTTTTGTAGGCTTGTAGGTAGATAGGCTGGTAGGCTGTGGAAAATTTAGTCTCTGTTGTGTCAACGTTGAAAGGGAATAAATGCCAGCCTCATTTCAGTGCTTGCATTTGCAGAGAAGAGAGGAAAGGGAGAGAACACAGCAAGGAGTGGGTTAACTGCCTGCCTTTCTAAAGAGCTGGGCTGGAAAATGTTTTTCAACTTATCCTTTCAATATAGAGGGTTTGTTGCCTTTTCTATTTCAGAAGGTTCAAAATGGATTTGTTTTTCATGTTCTAAGGGGGTTTGCTACAGTTATAACCATTTTGATAACAGTTCCCAATAACATTTTTGATAAAAGAATTAGCATTTAAAATGCTGCAAAAATGAAAAAAAGTTAAAAAGTAAAATGTACTTTTTAAAAGGCCATTTTTCAATTTAAGAAGTCTTTAGTTTGAAAACATTAAAGCAACTGTATTATCTAAGAAAATCTGCACCAGAACACTGCCAAAATAAGTGGAGGCTGGGAGGGGAGGAGGGAAAGGATTGTTCTTCAAATCTAATTGTAAGGAGCCTCCCTTGGAAGGGAAAAATGTTTGTCCTAGAGAAGTATGTCTGTAGGTGATGGTCAGTAGCATTTAGAGTTGCAACAGGAATAAGAGGGAATCAAGTGGATTGAGTTGGATCACCTTCTGTTTATTCCTAACATGTAAGAGGAAGTGTTTGAATCCTTTGCCCAGCATGTCTGCTTCTTAAACTTTTTCATCCCAGCAGAAATCCCCAAAGGCTGTTGACCACAGTCCACTCTGGTTTTAGAAAGAAATAACCACATCCATGCCAGAGTTTTTCAGAGGAGTCCAATCCTTTGGATCATTTCACTTGCTATATGTTGCAGCTGAGTTCCCATAGTTTCTCAAGGCTGGCTCATAAGTGTCTGCCATTCCTAGGGAGAGATTACGAGGACAGCACTGCTGCTGTTCTTCCTCCTCTAGTCCAGTCTGCAAACCTCAGCCTTTCAGAGGATGGAAATTGTCTAACTGGCAGCTGCAGTGAGGAGAGAGAGTGCTGTACAAAAAGTTGCATAAGGTACCTTCACAGATACCCAGCATTTGCCCTTTCTCAGCTGCTATATGTGTAAACACTATGTAGGATTTTTTTCATCATCTAACAGACAGGCAAAGTATCATTTGACTCTGGTTTGCTCTAAATCTGATTTTTGGGCACCTCTGTGTGAGCAAGGAGCTATAGATTTGCCTTACAGGGAATGATGTTGATAAAATAGTTAATGAAGCAAAATTCTGATGTTTCCCAAGGTTAAAAATGTGGTTATGATCTAGTACAATGTGCACAAGAAGAAGCAAGATTTCACATTACATATCGCCAAAATATGCTGTAAGTTTGGATACAGCAGAAGATTGCTGGTTCTGACCCTAGTTCTCTTCTGCTGTCTTTAACAAGGTTTACATTGATATCAGTATAGCAGAATGTTCACCATTTTACTTGTAAATTAAGAAATACAGGCAGGTAAATGATTTTTCGAAGCATACTTAGGCTATTATTTTTTTTTCTTCTTCTGACACAGGGGACTGTTTGCCAGAAAAAAACACAGGAGTGTGGCAGCAGAGAAAGGTGTGTCCTGGAGCAGAAAGTGTGGGTTTGGGAGGAGGATGATGATTGTCAGGGGCAGATGGGTGCTGCTGTGCCTCTCTGACTCAGACAGGCTCGTTTTAGGAAGTGTGCATTAGGGAAGTCGTACATTCATTAAGCTGGACATCAGAACAGATGAAGTGAATGCCCCTTTCCCTTTTACTTAATGTTGACTCAGGTGTTAATATTTTAAGATACCCAGGATAATTTCTCAGTAGGTATCATTCTACTCAGTGACTGTAGCAGAACTGTGCCAGCTTATACCCAGTGGGGATCTGACATCCTCTCTGTTTTTTATCTGCTTCAGATGTCTTTACCAAAAAAATAAAAAAAAAAAAGCAAGAGAGTAACAGATTGCATATGATCTAATTTCTTTCCTGGTCTATCCGGTGTATCAGCCTTTCTGTGGCAGAATCCAAGGAAAGCTGTGATTTGGAAAAATAATACATTCAGTACACTGTAACACTACACCAAAACACCAAGCTGCTTGTCCATCCTCCTGAATCTTAATATGAAGTCCTATTTTGTAACTCAAAAGAGAACAAGATCAAAGGACATGTGTCATGTTCCTTGCAGACCTGGAGAAAGATTGCAGTTTTGGATGAGCTCACAAAGGAGCAGNTTATAATAAATCTGTCAAATTCTACTTTTAACTGGATGGTGTTTCCTTATCCCTCTGGTGTAGGACTAAGAAGATGGTTCAGCATGGTGTTGAGGAGACTGTGCTACACAGGGGCCATTGACAAATAGATTGGAAGTAGATGGTCCCTTCCAACTCTGACAATTATGTGATTCTATGACAAGGCAGAGTGACAGGTCTTTCACTGCTAATAAGAAACCTACTGTTTCAAGGCTTATCCCTAGAAATGAAGGTAAGACCTAGGAGGTACAGGAGCACATCTTCCCAAAACACTAGAACAGGTTGTAGCTAATAGTGTTGTTGTGGCTATAATGGTGTTTGTGTGTAGATGAAGCAAGGTTAGTAAATCAACTGATAAAACTTGACTATAACAGACTTGGGTTTTAACCTGAAAAAGATTTGTGTCTGAAATCTTGCCTGTTTCTTCCAACTCCATCAGATGTACCAGACTACATCAGTTCCCCTTACAGCAGGGTTTACTGTCCTTTCACCATGGGGTATGACACTGGCTACTGTCATGGGCACACATTGGATCATGTGGACCTAGATTTCATCTGAAATGGCAGTTCTGGCATTTCAGTGCTAAGCTCATTCTTCTTGGGGCTAGGGGGCAGGTTGTAACTTGTGGAGATATTTTTGGTATTGGGCATGCAACTGGGAATCCTCATTATTCATTGTCACTGATGTTGTCTAGTGTTAATCCTTATTTCTGACTATGTCCCAGTTCTGTTATTTTTATCCTGACTCTTGGAGTTATCCTGCAGGCTTACTTGGATACTGACTTTTTCTTCATGTCTTGGCCTGCACTGTTTCATTGTGCTTTTGTGAATGGCTCATCACCTTTCAGGGTCCACAGTGGAGACAGTCACAGCTCAGGGCAAAGCAGGGAACGCAGAATTAGACCACCACTGACTGCTTTTGATGCTTCTACTAAGTAGTATCGTTTGGGTTCAGGGCTAATAGCAAAGCAAGGTGGTATAACTGAACAAGCAAAGGCTTTCTAAAGATAGTGCCCTATTCACCCTGCTATTCAAGGAACAGAGCAGGATTGCTCTAAGGTTGAGGCTTAGTGAGTTCTCTTTAGTCCTCCAGGTAGCTGATAAAACTGGCACACATGCAGGAAAGCTTTTAGGGATGTGTCAAGTGTAGGGATGCAGTCTGCTGGATAATACGCTGCACTTGGGCTTTGGGATTAGAAGCTACCACTGCCAACTTTTTAATGCAGTAGCTAAAACTCTCAGGTTTAAAAGATTAATACCATTTATTTGCTTCATTTCCTTCCACCCCAAAACCTGCATACCCCAAAGCAAAACTTTTCTAATCAGCATGTAGCTCCTGCTGAGCTAGCTAGCTTTATTATTTATTTATTTATTTATATACTACACAATTTTTTTCTATATTGAAAAAGCCTGAGAAGGAAAAAAAATGGAGTGAGGAGAGTGAAGCTCAGACAAGGGGGGTTGGGACATGTTTTTGTAATTGATGTAGCTCTATTTTTTCAAGTACCTCTTAGTTACTTCTCTGCATCTAGCATAGCAGTGTTTTTTTCTGTAGCAGAGCTAATACTCTCTGTTATTTATAAGGGAGGGGAGAGCACAGGCAGTGTTTTCTTTAGGGCTGCAGAGCACAACAAGCGATGAGAAAACAAGAGTTGTTGTAAGGCTGCAGGAAGGAAGGGGCTGTTCCTCACCTACCCCGAGACAGCTCCGAGGTATGGACCAGGGCCAGCCAGGGAAGGCTTGTAGCTCCTGTCTGTAGGGTCATGCCTGGGATCTGTTTTAATTTTGCCAGAGACCAGTTTAACTGTGTATCATCAGTATTCACCCCATATGTTATAAGTGTGATAAAAATGAGTGTCTTATTGAGTTTCACATATGTCTAAATGGGGCTGACATGTTTCTGATTTATTTTTCATGCCAGATGAAAAATGTTTCTGCTATGTGGTATTTGAACAAGTCACATATTTAACTGCTTAGGGATTTTATTTCCTTTCTAGTCATTCATCTGCCGGTCCTTTAGTATGGTGTCATGTAATGAAGCTTGGTGAGACTTAGGTCAACACTGAAATTTATTTGGTGCCTAATTCCTGGCTCCATTTACAGAGCAAAAATATATAAGAGCATGCAAAGAGTTACAACAGTGTAGCCATAAATAAGTGCAAATGAGTTAAATTATTATTTACAATGTCACAGCTGGTTACATGTCTAGAGCCAGCTAAAACTATCCTACCAAAATAGGACAATATCATTAATTCCATTTCACTGAAAACTGAGTTTCATAAGGAAACTAAATATCATAAGATTACTGAGGCCTAGAGAAAAGAAGCAACTCATCCAGATGCACAAAATAACTCTCTTGCAGAACAAGTGGAATCCAGGAGCTACAGCTCATCCCACGTTTACTAGACCAAGCCATATGTAATTAGTAGCAGTGGCAAAGTCCTCCTGTTATGGTTGCATCTGTTTTTAAGTTTATGCCTTTAATCTCAAATTGAGCAACCCACCACAGTGCTTGGGGAATGATAACCAGCTTTAATATCCTGATGATACATTTCCTAGATGACAACACTGATCATCACTCTAGAAGTACCTTGGCTAGATGGGAAGCTGTACTGTATCTCATGTCTGTGACACCAAAATCTTCACTGACAGGATCTAACTAATAACAAAAAAATGTGTACTACATAATTGTGATGATCAAGTTCCATGCACAGAGGTCAAGAAGTACTATTCTGTGTCTTCTATATTGTGAGTCTGAGACCAAAAATATGGGGGACAAGTGGGCACTATGCTGCTCTTTGATTTGGAAATGCCAAGTTCTTGTAAAGTGCTGAAAAGGATGGTGCATTTTCCCCACTGGGGGAAGTCCTGTGCAGTGGCCATACACTGATGTGGACCTCACATCACGTTGTTTTAGTGATTTTAGGTGTGGAGTTTTCCTGTAGATGCTATCCATGAACATTAACAGAATTCTGCTCTAAATAGCTTTCACTGGGATGTTTGGCATCCATTGCTGTTCTTCATACAGTCTAGTCTTGCCTTATCAAATTCTTCCCCAGCTTCTCCCCTATTTTCCATCTTCAACTTCTGCATCCCTGAAGATGGCTGTACCCCACAGTTAGGGGTACAAGCAGCTTATATTTACTTGAGGAACAACAGGTAGTGATAGGACTAGAGGGAATGGATACAAATGAGAGGAGGGTAGATTTAGATTGGATGTTAGGAAGAAGTTCTTCACTGTTAGGATGGTGAGACACTGGAACAGGTTGCCCAGAGAGGTTGTAGAAGCCCCATCATTGGAAGTTTTTAGGCCAGGCTGGATGTGGCCCTGGGCAACCTGATCTATTGGGAGGTGTCCCGGTCAGTGGCAGGGGGGTTGGAATTAGGTGATCTTTAAGGTCACTTGCAACTCTGACAATTCTATGATTCTATGAAAATAACCAGATCTTTGGGTACCTGTGAAGATAGAGAGATTAGGCTCCTGATGGCCAGGGTTCCCATCTGTCACATTCATCAGATCTGGGCCAGGCCCATGGAGCAGCTTCTACTCCCAGTGCAACAACCATCCCAGTCCATTATAAATGTTTCTTTTGGAGGGTTGGAGGGAGAAGAAGAGTGAGAGTCTTGTTCCTTCCTTTCCATCTTTTCTAATTTTTTTTCACATAAAAACTAAACTACAGCCCCCTGAGCACCTTGAAGGATTAAATGCTGATCAAAGGCAGGTTTAAGCGTATCCCCAGGACAAGCTTCTTAGACATCATGCAGCACAAGCTCTGTGTTAGCACAGCAACCAGAAAAGCAGAATAAATTAACAATTATCATTTTGACATGAACAGAGCAGAGTTTTGGAAGAGGATGCACTGAGAGGGTTCAGGGGAGCAGAATATGGGGGATGCGGATGAAAATTAAGTCAACATTTATCTCGTACGTATAGCTAGGAGACATGTTCTGCTTCTGATCTTGGCTGATGGCGAGCATCTGCTGCCAGACACTGCCTTTTCCCACCTCAGGTTTGGGCTTTCCAGCATAATAGCATTAGCAGCATTAGATAGGAGTTTGTGTTATTAGTTACAACCTAAGGGAGGAAGAAATCTTTAGGGGATAAATTAACAGACCCCTCAGGTATCCCGATTGACACTCAGCCCTTTGGTCCCTGCCCACTCAGTTCCAGCTCAGCTTTTTATAGGCTTGCAAAATGTTGACTATGTTATTCGTCTGTTTATTTTGCAGTGATTTCCCCATGTGAATTCTGCACTTGCAGTTTTTGCCTTGGACATAATCAGAGCACACATTCTGGTTTGGATTTTCCTAGCATTGGCAAAATCGGGGGTGGGGGTGGGGGGGGAAAGAGTCACTGACTGTTGAAGTTTATAAGTGGGGAAGATACTGAAAAGGAGGATTATTTGTCTTTGGGGATAGATGAGCTAGCAAAAACTACTTAACTGTTAGTGCAAGGACTGTGAAGGATCAAACAGCAAATGATCAGCATCTAGGTCTCACAGTCTTCAATAATATGAGACCAAAGGGCCAGCCAGTAACACAGAGCAGAGATGGGAAAAGAATCATCATTTTGCACTGTGAACAAACCCTACATCTTTATACCATCTGTTGCTACTGGGTGGCAGGACCCAGATCACACGTTCACTCAAAATAGTAACAAATTGCTGGTGTTAGACCCTGGATTGTGTGTGATCTTCTTCACAGAACAAGAGGAAGAATGCAGTAACTCTCACCTGTCTTTCTTAAAGCTCAGCTCCAAACCCTTTGGATGCTTTGAATTTGGTGGCATGCTAGTGCTGCTGTAAAAGGAAAGCAAGGATAGGCAGAGAGAGGGTGTATATAGGGTCTCTACTTCTTCCCTCCTAATCCTGCATAGAATTAAAGTAGAGAGAGTCAGAAATCCTGTTTATGGTCCTAGTTCACTCCCTGCCCTCGTGGACAGTGACTCAGAGGCATATTTGGGCTCTAACAGAGGGATAAGCAAACCACATGCTTTGAGTCATTATCTAATCACTGTAGAGGTCAGGAAGGAGTCTCTCCCTACGGTGCCTGGCTTCACTGGATAAGCCAAGCATGCTGCAAGCACTTTTCACTCCCTCAGCAGAGTTCAGAGGCAGAAGGCAAGATTTGATGGACTGTCAGTCCAATTCAGCATGAAAACCCGATGTTCTTCTGAAAAATCAGTGGTCTCACAAGAGAACCTCTCTTGCACACTGGTGTGGAACAGGCAAAGGGCTTTAGTTCTCTCTTATGCTATCAAATATGAATGTAAGCAGCATAAACAGCAGAAGCCTTTCATGAAGGTATATCTTTATTTGTACTAAATAATGAAAGGAATTCCTTATGAATGAATAAACCTGCCAGAAGGATTCAACTTGCTCACTAAGACTTCTCCTTTGCTGTGAGGCTGCAGTGCTGTATAGATTAAAAACCATTATTTACTACAGCATTGGGAATTCTTTACAAAAAGAACCTAAATAAAATTACCATGTTATCTCACTTACCATTTCTGAAGAACAACCACACACTTCTTTGTTTTGAACCCCTAGCTACTTTTCTTTGAATGAAGAGTTTGTCATAGCGACCTGCAAGTCTCAATGTGATTGGAGTGAAAAGTGATCTACTGGTCCATCAAAAGCTTGGAAAACAAAGGGACCGAGCTCAGGGACTAAGAGGAGGTCAGCTGGTTTTAGTTCCTGATGCTTATTCTAGTCCTGAATTATTTGATGCTTACCTGGGGTTTTCACCCTGTCTAATCACAGAGGACCGTCTAAACCTTGGTTTTGGAGATGGAAGGAAGAGGCTGAGCTGTGCATGCCTTGAGGAAGTCTAGTAAAATGATGGCTTTGTTGAACTGGCATTAGTAAAGTATACAAGAGTGTTTACTTAAACTGAGCTGTTGAGTTAAGATGACTGGTAGAGGAACAAAGAGAGATAAAAAGAGCTTGTGGAAGGAAGGAGAAGGTCTGTCCAGTAGTGTTAGATGTACTCTGGAGGTTTTATGGCTTTAGGATGGTTTTGTTCCATTTGAAAAGCAATCAGCGTTCCATGAGCACATCTTCCATAAGCTAAGCAAAGCT
Organism: Galbula dea; assembly: GCA_013399015.1. NCBI lineage: Eukaryota > Metazoa > Chordata > Aves > Piciformes > Galbulidae > Galbula > Galbula dea. The sequence continues at coordinate 237,273 of VWZX01002556.1, read as the reverse complement.
TTACCATGACCTTTGTAGATCTTTTGTGCCTCTGTGAGTTTTGTTCTTATGCTAAGAAGTGCCTCAAGAGTTTTTATGTTTATTCTTCAACACTCATGATGAATTAAGGAAGTATGATTATCTTTGTTTGCAAGCAGGAAAGCAAGAGTGTCAGTCCTGGCTAAATTTACTCCACAAGTATACTGGATTTCCCCATGAAGCCTTGGTCTCCTAGTCATCTGGATCTTTTTCCAGGATAAGATCATGTGACACCTCCTCACCCTCTCATTTTTCCAGGTTTTCCATTCATGAAAACTAGAGAGTTAAGTGGGAGGGTTGAGATGTAGCCAGTTCTTGCCCTAGTTTGGATTTGGGACAGAGTTAGGGTACAAACATAGACTTCTGAGCATGGAAGCTCTCCAGGGCCTAGTGCATGCTCCTTCCTCTTGGGATGGGGGAGAAACAGTGAGCCTGACAAAACCAGACTTCCCTGGAGTGGATGGTGCAGGAGTAGTTATGGGTGACTGACAGTGCAAAAAAGTTAGTGGTGGTAGAGGAGATTGGGAAAGACAGTATAATAGGAGAGTACCATAGAGACTGTCATGTCAGGACATACTGGCACCAAGGGGACAGGCAGGGAGGAGGGGAGACAGGAAAGAATCAAACTTCCTAATCAACTGAGAGAAACAAAGATGAACTTTGAAGCAGTACTGAGAGGTCTTTGCAGAGGTACAGAGACACATAGGAGACAAACCTCATAAAAAATGCAAAGTGGCTGTTATTCTAGTACCTCTTTCCTTGCTTGGCTGGGGACATGTTCCTTTGAAGGTGTAGCTGTGGAGCTTGGGGTCATGATTCTCAGCCAAGAGAGGCTATTGAAGGTGCGCGTCTGCATGTATTCCCACAGAGAATCACGTATACCTGCACACATGTTCATGTCATATATCACCAACTGATGTCACGTTGTTGATCATTTTTCTAATATCTGGCTTTAAAGCCTGATTGCTGCAGGAAGAAGATGAAAGGCTTGCACTGAGGAGCTCATCCACAGCAGAGACACCCATCTGCTAGGACCTCGTGCATCAGGAAACGTTGGAACGTGTAGAGACAGGAATGGTTTGGCTGGCTTCTTGTTTGGCATGTTGGATTTTCAGTAGGAGCTGGGCCTCGGGGGTTTTTCTGTGTCTGTGTCTTAACACCTAGGGCAACTATGTTATCTGAAAGGGCATTAAATGTTCTTACAGCATTTCAGAAGCATGTCAGTGTTTTGTCTTTTTGATCCTTCTGTACCATGTGTAGCTACTACCTGCCACCTCAGGAAGGTTGTGGTCAGTTGTTCTATGTGTATATCCTGATGGAGTATTTTGAATTGAAAGTTCTTGGCTACAGAAACTGCTGCATCCATCTGAGCTTTCTAGTGTGTTTTAAGAAATCATACTCTATAACACCCAAATAATTTCTTGGTTAATTTTGTTGGGGTGAGGGAAATCTCACAAAATGCCCTTGAGGTGTTCCTGTAGAAGGTATGCTTCTGGCTGTGCTTTGCAACATGTCAATGGAAAAGAAATTACATTAGAATAAATGGTTTTATTGCAGCATTTGTTTTTTTTAACAAATTTGGTGCCACAAAGGACAATTACAGTTATTTGAGTTATGCAGTGTTGGTTATTTGGCTTGTTGCTTTCGTCTTAGTGCCAAAGTTCCATGTTCACAACCCAAACAAAAGACTAAAGGTAGCATAGTAAGATTAAGTACAATGTAGACTCATCTACATAAGATCAGAGGAAGGAGTTGAATTCACAGGCTATTTAATGTGATTATGACATGCAGGAGCCAAGAGATTTGCGCCTATCCTGTGCAATAGGCTCCCAGGACTTTGCCTCAGAAGAGGGCTGCAGCTCTCAGTAGTTTTTCTGCTCCTTGTTCTTGTATTGCTTTGCTTCTCAGTCATTCCTCCTGCATATTTACCAGTGCTCTTAACAGTTGTGCTTCTGGTTTATATACAACTGGTAGATGTAAATGAGTCAACATGTACCCTGAAATATAGTCACAATATCTTCATCCAAGGCATTTTAGTCACAGTTTACTCAGACATGTAAAATATCCCTGACATTCATTTACCTATGGCTCCATCCTGCATAAAGTAGGCCAAAACCCCACACAGCATGTTCTCTAGTCTTCTGGCAGGCATAGAGCCCAATTCAAGCCCACCATAAACAGATACTGCTCTTCAGGCTTCAGTGTGTTTGAACTTGGTGCACAGTGCCTGCCAGGCAGGCCACTCTGTGCTGCCCTTTGTTCTTGCAGCAGAAAAGGCAAGAGACTGCCTGTGAGTGGAACAGGGTGGGCCAGGATGAGATTGTCTGTCCCCAGACTGCAGATAGCAGCATGGCCCTCTGCTGGCATGGGAGCTGCTCAGGGCAGATAGAAGGGGTCCTCTCATCTTGCTCATCTTTGAAAATGTTATCCATCTGCACAGATATTTACACATTCTGCCAAAGTGACAGTATCTTTACCACTTGCTCAGTATTTCAGCTGTTGGAATTTTTTCTGCATAATTTAATGCTCAGATGGTATAATGTGTTAGGGTGGGCAGTGAGGTGCTTCAGGCTGCTGGCTCCCCACGCACTCCAGAAGGGTACCTAGATTTCTGAGACAGTTGCTTGCCACCTAATTCTGTTACCTTCAGGTGAGGAATCTGTCCCTCTCAAGCCTGAATGGCAGGAAAATCCAAGGAGACTTGATAATTATAACATTAAAAACATTTCACCCCAGACATCAGGGAGTGCTAGAGAACCATATATGTGCTGATGGGAAAGGAATTGAAATGACCCTGGGAGAAAACTGGAATGCTGTATTTCTGAAGCCAAGACAGCACTAGAGAGCTGAGATTATCCTCACAGAACATAATCTTCTTAGTCTTTGTTCGAAGGCAGCACTGGGCTGTTTAAACAGAGCAGGGAGGGGGGAGGTATCCAAACCCACATGTCTCTTATTTAAATACAGACTAGTTTTGCACCTTGTGCTCCTCCCCTCCCACTTGGGATTCTGTTGGTTGGCTCAGAATAAATGGCTATAAATCCAGAAACACACTTTTTCCCTCTCTGATCTTGCCATTGTGTTCACTACAATGTTTCCTGTAGGCTTCTGACTCTTGAAGGATGGAAATGAGTTCTCTTAGAGCTGTAAATTCCTCAGCAGCTGTTGCCTTGTTTTATGGGTGCAGCACATCGCTGCGACAGCTCAAAGACAATGGTGGAAGGACCGAGTGCCCTTTTTCTTTATCTACTTTCAGGAGTTCAGAGGAAATGTCATTACCTTTGCCAGCTTCCTCAGGCATGCTGTTATGTGGCATGCACCACTGTGTGGCAGGTGGGATGAGGCTGCAGAAGCTCCTACTCCTCTTAAAAAAAGGATATTTTCTTGAGCAGGAAAAAGCCTCTGCTTTTCCTTTTCATAACCTGGTGACTTTATTGCTAAAAAACAAAGGTTTAAAGGATTGTCAGTTTAGATATTTCTTATGAAAACTCAAATTCCTCAAGGAAAATACAAGCTGTTTATACCCATTGCTTCTCCCTCTGTAGCAGTCAGATATATTTCCCCCATGTTAAGACCCCTCTATGCAGACCTTGGGACAGCAATGACCGTCTTGGAGTTTGCTGTTTCAGATGGAGGGAGGCACCAAGCCCTAATCGTTGGTTATATGAAATGTGGAGAAGGGTCATTCTTGCTTCCCTCCTATGTCATATATGCTAGCTGCCTTCTGCTGAGCCAGTCTCCCAGCATGAGCATTTCTTTATGCCTTATCCAACAGAGTTGGCTTATTTTCTCTTTTCTTCACAATGCCACTGCTACCTGTATTGCAGCATCCTCTGAAAAAATAAGGGTGTACAGTTGTGCCTTAAGCAGGTGTTCGGAGAAGAAAAACATATGTATATGTATAGGGAAATTATGTCTTGCAAGTCCTCTTCACAGACTACCTGGCACTGAATGGCTCAAACAAAATGTCATTTGTTAATCTGAGTTATATTGTAAATTGAGGGCAACTGAGCAAGATGCATTTTAAGATGGCTGTTTTGAAATGCATCAGTTTTAAAACAAAGAATGTAGGGCATCCTTATAGAGTACCTTTGTGTGGCATTAAGGCCTAGTTTTCTGTGTGAAAGAAATGCAGGCTGATTAGCTTAGGAAGCAGTGATTTTTGAAAAAGACTGGGGTCATGACTGTTACTCAGGTAAAAAGGGGCTCTCAGGATAATGTGGCCAAAGGACTAAATCACTCCCCAAATATCTAAAGAGGAGAGTACTGAGTAGGAATTAACATATCTGGTTTTGGTATGAGTGTGACTGAGATCCTTTTCTTACAGTTACAGCTGCTATTATAGTGGAGGGGGTTCATTCTTAAATATAATAATTGCTAAAAGGTTTGGAAAATTTGCCCTTTAGCAAGAGCTGAAAGGTATCCACCTGCAAAAGAGCAAGTGGAGGGGTGACGATCAGGATCAGCAGTTACCTACAGTGGTAAACAGCAATTTCATAATAGAGAGCTTTTAAATTTTTAAAAGTGAAAGTGTGACATGATTATGTGTCTGGAAGTTTAAGCTAGACGAATGTAGACTAGAAATAGTCTGTGCATTTAAAATAATGGGGATCAAGTAGAACAGTAGATAGAACAGTTTTCTATAGTGTGGGAAAGTCATCATTGCTGGCAATTTTTAGTCAAAAGTCTCCTTTCCCACCCCTACTGAAAGAATTAGGAAAATAAAAGGACTAAAGGAATTCTCTATTTTAGACACAGCTATTGGACTTAAAGTAAGAATTAAAACAAGGAAGTTAGGTTGACTTGTGCTAGACTTCAGAATAGATTTTATACCTGGCTGTGAAAAACAACCCAGACATGCATAACCATCTCCTCCATCTTCTGCAGAATATTCACTGTTGAAACCCTGGCACTTGAGAGCATGAAGCAAAGGTTTCTCCTCCCTCCATGATATCTCTTTCTTTGCATCGTCTGAATTCCTCCAGTCTCCTCCTGCTGCGTACAGACCTGCAGTGTAGGTGACTTACAACATCAGCCTTTTCATCCTAACAGGAATTAAGCTAACATGTTTCTCAAATCATTTAAGCACAGAGAATTTATTTTGGAAAAGCCTGTCTGCTAGACTTCTCCTGCTGACTTGTTAGAGCAAAATCACATAACAGGTATGTGGAGGAAGAAAAAACCTCACAAACTCAAAAACATTCTCGCAAAAGACCATCGTCTTGCCATTGTCTTGAATCTCCCCTCTTTATCCATTAGATTTTGGGAATTTCCTCCTTTTTGATAAAGGAGGACACATGTTTTTTAACAGGTGATTCCTCAAAACTGTAATTTACAGCTCCTCTTCCTTCTTTTTACCAACACACCCGTCATGCTCAATCTCCTGTTACATTTGCTGATGTTACCAAGTGCTGGTCATAAACTATTGCCCTAATTATTCAGAACATGGGGCTGAATGGTTAGTTAGCAGCACTATTGCAATTACAGTAGCTTTTCAAGTCTAATAGCACTTTATATTTCACTGCTTTTTATATGTCACTGGTTAAGATGATGAATTAGTGGTAGTACTGCACCACCTGCTCATGTTCTTTCTCAGCAATGGCAGCACACCCACTATGGTGCTGTAATGATACATGATGGTAGCTAACTAGGAGCAGCTGCAAGTGGCTGGGGGTATTTGACCTGTGCTCCTCTGTGGGCAGAGGATTTTTGGTTTGTATTTTCCCTTATACTTTCAAACAGGTGATCTGTCTGTGTTTCACCACCATCAGTAGAGCATATAATGTTTATTCTCCTGTGCATTAAAGGAGTTTCTACAACAATCTTGGGGTAAGAGCAACAAGTACAAATGTTGGGAGAAGAGAAACATTAGATTCAATACAACTTTTCCTTCTCTTAACTTTTGCGTCTTAAAATTATGTATAAAAGGAAAGAGAGAAGCTGCAGCTTTGAACTTTTAATGTATCACAGTATCTTTGAACTAATTGGTGCATGAAATGTTCTTAAAATTCTTTAAAAACATGATAGAGAATTATGATGTGTAGATTTTTTTAAGGGTTATATGTTAGAGGAATGAATATTGGTATAAAGGAGAGGGTTTAGTATGGATATGATCTCGAAATTTTAGGGTATTGCCTTGTAATTAAGAGCTTTAGTTGTCTGGTCTCCTACTCTCTGAAGAAATTTCCCTTACATTGCCCTTTATCAGTTTTAGAATATAATATTTAAGGAGCACTTCATGAATGCCCTCATAATTGGTAATAAAAAACCTGTACATTTTCTCATCATACCTTTGATTCCTGCTCAAGGGAAGCTAGCTAGCCCTTTAGCTAGAGGCATTAGAGGAATTTTTAAATGGGCACATTCTTTGGATATATGTAGTGTGTTGGTGTACTTGAGTAAAGTGCTGAATTGTTATTTAATTTAATTGCTAGAATATGGGTACATTGCTAAATTGACAGACTGTTTGCCAGCCTATTTGCCAGCCTGCTCTTCTTATTTGCAGCATATATGTACAGTGATAGTAGTTTAAGCTACCCACATTTATGCTGACTTGAAGTGCTCATCTGTATGGTCAGAAAAGGAATTTCAGTTACTCAGTCATTCCTTCTATTCTACTTGCTGTTGAGATGTTGCCCAAAAGACTGTATTTCTCCTTGCTTTTAGGGTGCTTATAGGATAACAGTATGTGTTGGTTTTGTTTCATTGATCCTGTCTCTGAAAATCACATCCATATCCTCAAAACTCACGTCAGAAAGGTCCTGAACCACCTGATTCACTTTCGTTTGCTCCCACATTGGATCAACAGAAGGCCAGCAGCCTAGAAATGACGCATTATTTGGCTTCTTGTCCCCTTTGTGCCAGTTTTGGATCTAAAGTTAGGTGAAATAAGTTTCTGTGTTCCAATATCAGTCCCAGCAGCTTTCTGAAGTTTGAATGACAGCTAGAAAGAGAGAAACCTGACATGCTATGCAAAATAAAAATGCATCAGGGAGAGAAACACATTAAGGATTTGGATGGATTTTTTGTGGAGCAGAAGTGCATGCAGCCAAAGAGCTTCTCATTGTCACTGAGGAGATGTTTTGTAGGGAGAACAAGAGAATGAATGAAGCACACCACAGAGCCATACTTTGTCTGCTGTGAGTGTAGCTTGCTGCTTGTAGGAGACAGTAAGTGTGAATAGATTCATTTTAAGACCTACCGTACTTTTGAAAACAGTAGTACACTTGCAGTACAGTGTATCGGTTAATAGCTAGAAACGAGTCAGGAGTCTCTTGGCCACATTTGAAACAGCTCAAGAAAATTAAATAATTACTCTCAGGGGCAGTGAAGTTGCACTTCATTTATTTACAAATAGACTTCTTCATACAATCTAAAATAAATAAAGAAGACATATTTGTATTTCCAATCTCCTAAGGTAACAAGGAGAAAGTAGTTGTACAGAGGATAGCACATTTAGTGATAAAAGGTTCTTTCCTGCCTTTGCTGCTGATACTGGTGACTAGATCTGAGGGTGCTTGTGCATCTCATGCTCTGTTGCATAACAACCTATGCTGGTTTTGTGAGCTGATTTATTTTCAGCCTTGTAGCACATGACTGCCTTAGACCATCCTCCCTACTTGTCCCAAATTTTTGTTGCTCCCTCCCACAGTCCTTCTCAGTCTGCTGCTTTGTGGCTAATGCCAGTCTGCATATTCTTTAAGAAAACACCCTTGAGGAAGATCATGCCATCATTAATGTATCCCAGACTTTTTCCAAGATATGCTCAAAATAATCTTTTTTCCCCTTTTATTTTTACAGCATTGCCATGTTTCCTTGATTTAAGATGACTCAACTTACGTTTCCTTAAGTTCTAATCATCTTCTTCTTTGCAGAGCATGGTATATACCTTGCTTGAACTTAGCCAGTTATGTCCAACTTTGGACTGTCATACGCTGAAAGCAAGCCCACCTTACACTTGGCTGGCTTAGCAAAAAGAGGCAGTATGTAAGGATAGATAAACATCCTTAGGGTATGATGTATTTTACTGGGCTCTCAAAGATAGAGAGACATTTGAAGTAAAGAAACTGTGTAGATAATACCCTTAATAATTGCCTGAAAGCACTGAGGAACAGTTAGCCCTTTAGCCCTTCCTCCTCTACTGTGCATTACTGGTTTTCTGATAATGACTGGCGAAATGTCATGGGAGTGACAATGTTGCATTGTGGTATGCCAGATCTCTAAATTGGGCTGGTCTTAGAGGGAAATGCCACCCCTGAGCAGAAGCCTGTCCTATTTTGTGTTTAGGATGGGGACCATATATATGCCATATGTATTAGATATCTTTCTAACAGGTCTCTTGTGATAAGTAATATTAAGGCAAGGAAAGCAGTATTAAGACTCGCACACTTTTAGTGTGAACTGGACACATTACTCCTGCACCAGTCACATGTCTGCTTAATCCCTCTAAAATGTAAAGTCCTTGGGCCTTAAGAATAAGGCTGTTTGCTGATCCCCTCTGCAGCAGTGCTTTCTTGCTGACAGCGTAGTATCTTTTTGTAGAATTTTTTCTTTCTATCTTGCTTTTCTGGTCATTTTGGAGAAGATGAGTGTTTTCTGCCTCCATTGTCCTCTCTCCCTGGCAGTACCCTTCATTCCTGTTTTGTTCTTTTCCCTCCAGCTCCTGAGAAAATGGCAAAAAATCACCTCAGTCCCTGCTCTCCCAATACCATTGCTGTTATTTATGCCCTCTCAGAGCTAGTTCTCAGATCTGAAAAGCAGTCTCTCTGGGCTCAAAGTGGGAGTTTGAAATCCAGAGCAGGATTTGACTCAAGCCTGACCCTGTCTTTGATTGTAATATGTGTTTGCATTCTCTCTGCTGTGCCTTGCTCATCGTTCTGTCTGCGACCTTGCAGAGATGAGAAATGGTTCCCAGGACCCATCTCCAGTAGTTCATTCAGATATGATGAAAACTGTGTACGCAGGACATGTCAGGGACCCTTACTAGCATTGCCTCAGTTTTAAGGAAGAACAGAATTTAGAGCTAGGTATTGTTTTGCTTCAGTGCATGAGGAAGCTGGAGGGAGAGGGGGTGAAGGAAATAAGTTGCAGCCTTTTGACTGCAGCTTTGTGGCTACTTGATCCTCTTGACGCTCTTTGGGAAGGGAGGGAAGTGTTGTTACCCTTTTTACCAGCAGCACAGAGACAACATAACAAAGAACCAGGGACATTGAAAACAGAGTCCTCATCCCCAATTCTTGTCTTCTATTGTACTGATTAGTCAGCGCATTCTTTTGGAACTGGCAGCAGAAACCAGAAACACTGACTGAGCCAAGCCTCCTGATTCCTTATTCTCATTATTCTTCTTCCAGCTTTATCCTTGAAGTATATAGTAGACAGCATTTTTCTCTACAGCGTGCAACCCTTATGCTGTGCATTGCTTGGTTAAAAATCACACTGGAGCCTTGAGGGAGAATTTTATTTTCCTTTTTTTTTTAACCTCTTTCTTTCTATGAAGAAAATCATAGATTAATTACAAACCTGAAGATGCATATGATCTGATAATTCAATGAAATGTCAGCAGCAGTTTAGGACCCATTAAGAAAGGGAGAAAAGCAGTCCCAGACACAAGCAAGGGAGGCCCAGGTGAGAGAGAATGGTGTCGTACTCCTGGAGAAAGCCAGAGTTAATGAGGTTGCTACTGGGCCACTGCAAAGTGCAGCTCTCTGGGACAGCAGTTTATCACTCTGCTGCGTATTGGAGTTGGAGTGGGCTAAGGTTACCTTCACAGCTATAATTTCATTACTGCTGCTTTTTCATGGAAAGTGATTTTTTTCATTTGTTCAGCAAATGAGGCAGAGGAAGGGATATGTGGCACGGAAGTGATAAACCCCAGGCTGAATTCATGTTGATTATGAGCTGGGAATACGAAGATTGTGTTTGGTTCTTTTCCCACTATGGCTGTGATCTGAAAATAGCGTTACAGAAGCTAGTGAAATTGCATCACAGTGAAACTGGTGTAAACACAAAGTTTGGGCCAATTTTTCAAATAATTGCTTAGTTTGAAGTTTTGTCTAGAGAAACATTCCTGGTTAATTCTGCTTTTATGCAGCCTTCTGTTCTGGTCACTGAATGAGAGAGTCTTACCTCCTGCTTTGCCTATCCACAAATGAAGATATTTGCTTGCAATGTCAAATTTAAGTTGAAGGAAAAGATCCCTTTTTCCCCAAAGGATTCTCAGTGTCTTTTTACAAAAGGTCATCTTTTAAAGGGCAAACAGTGTAATGCTTCCTATCTCCAAATTATTTTGCTTGGGAAAGATGGAGATCAGGAAGATAGAGATCCTTGAAGAAAGTTAGTGAGAACCAAGAATAAGACGCAATCTGAATTTAGGAGACAGTGACAGTGCGAGCCATATGTAGAAAACATTGTCATTCTAGTCTAGAGGAATGCACCTTGTTAGACCTTAAAAAAGAACTAGGAGGCTTTCCTGAGTGTTTCTCAACTGTCATAGGGATTATTGAAGCTGTGGCAGGGTAGAAAGAGTATGAAGTTTGAAGCTGTGGAAAGGAATATGCCTCTCCATTCAATTCACATGTGCAGCAGCTTCTAGCACCTGTTTAGAGACTTACCCGCAAACTGAGGAAACTGAAAAACTAAGAGACCAAATAAGACTTATGTGCCTCAATATCATTAGTGATCTAAGCCTGAACACCTGTGACCATAATCGCCTTCAGTGCTACAGTTTGTGTGTATTGAAAACCAGACTTCTAATTAATTATTTGATTTAGTTATAAGTGCTTGAAATCAAGTACTGGGGTTTTACATTTATAAAATGAGACTAATGGCACCTATACTTAGAGGTAGAAAGCACTAGGATTATTCAGATGTTGCTTTTTTTACTTCACTAGAAATTTTCCCCATTTAAGCATTCAGTGGTTCAGATTTCAGGCCCGCATACGGACAATGCAGCTTAGGTATCTGTTTAGCTAGTTCACTGCATTATAAAAGATCACTGCTCTGACCTTAACTTGGTGGGCTTGTAGTATGCTCTACACTAATTTGGTAAGAACTGGAGGCTCATCATCCAAGTGTCTTGTATGTACTCCAAACTGAAGAAAATTATTGAGCAATTTAATGGAGATATGCCTTGCCATACTCGTGAAGGGAACTATCTAGCTTGCAAGAGTTTTAACTGGCTGCAGTGTTTTTCACTTTCTCTTATTTCAAATCTTATGTAGGTTAGATTCAGACAAAATTTGTTGCCATTTGGCAGTTCTTCACCGGCTTTCAGAGAGAAGCGTTGGATGTTGCTGATAAAAGCCTTGTACTTGCTGCCTTTATGTGACAAATAGATGCCAGATACAGTCTGGAACTAATTTTTAAGCACTTAAGGGCAATTTAGAGTACTTGTTGCATTAGATGCAAACGCTAGTTTCTGCAGAGTCAAAAGCTGTTTCAAGGATAACAAGTAGATCAAATTAATATAGGTGAAATTATATTGGATTGCTTCAAAGCCATTTGTTAATGTACAGAACACCTGGAAAATCTCTCGTTCTGAAAAAAAATACCACCCACCTAAGCAAAGACAAATCAATATAGAAGATATCTCTGAAAAATATAGCAAAGCTGAAAGGAGGCTTGGGAGGATCTGAGTTAAAGTCTTATAGGAATCCTGTGAAAATATAATCTCCAGCATTTCAGTGCAATTTTTTTTTACAGCCATTAAGAACTGTCCTGCATTTATATGAAAAGAATTCCTGTTAATACCTAGCATTTAGAGTGCATTTTTCTGAATTTCAAAGTGCCATGTGAAGTCTGAATCATTATCGTCATCTTGTAAATTGATGCACCAGAAATAAGGGAATTTGTTTAGACTTATGAAAAATGTCATTGATGGAATTGAAAATAGTAGTTGGTGGTCAGCAGGTTGCACCATGTCCCTAACTGCATATACATCACTTGGACTGTCTTGATCTGACTTTTATTCTTTAACAATTTTCACATTCTATCTGAGGGAAAAAGGTTTAAATGCTGCTGAATTTTAAAACTTAATTTGAAAATTACATCTTGGCATTTTTAAACTGATAATTTTAACTTATAATAAGGAATTTGCAACCAGGCCTTGATATTTTCCTTTTAGTTTTTCCAAATGCAACCAATTCAATACTTGAATTAGCTTGTATACTTTGGTCCTGGCATCCTGACTTAAAAGACAAAAAATAAATAGTACAAAGACTTTGTTTTCTGTTTTAAACAAACAATTGGGACCAAAAAAAAAAAAAATCTGTCTGCAGAGGAAAGCTCATCAGGTGGTGTGAGCTGGCTTCAACAGAGCTGCACAAATTTACCTTGGCTGAAAAGCTGGCTCAAAATCAAATTCATTTTGACAGCAGAAAAAATATCTTAAGACACACAGAGAAAAAACCCCAACATATAAACCAATACAAAATACCTGGCAGGGTCTGTTTAATAAAGATTGAACTTCATCATTTTCCGGAGAAGAGTTGGTTAAAGCTTGTAGTGATGAGGTTATTTGGTGTCAGTTGCTGTGGGTTCTTCAACAATTATCTGGAGTATGGTTTGGATGACATCCCTATACCCTCCTACCCTCCCACAGCACTTGAGTCATCTTCTTGTTGAATTTCAAGGGCCACTAGAAAGAAGAGGGACCAAGGCTGGTGTCAGATCCTGGCTGACAAACCACATTGATTTTGCAGTATTTTATGCATTGTAGCAAGGTTGCAAAAAACATAAAGGGGATTCTGAGAACAAAATGCTCTTGTATTTGATTTACTCAGAAAGAGCATCAGATGGATGAACGGATAGAAAGGGTAAGCTAGTCCAGAGAGATGGAGACATTCTGTTTCTCTTGAATGCTTGGCTATTTCCAAAAAAGAACTGAGTTTAGAAACTGATCAAGAAAATATTTGGTGTGGTTGAGCTATTCAGTTGCTCTGAATTTTGCATCAATGTAAATTAGACCAAAAGTGAAAATGTCAGAAGTAGAAACAAATTTTGTGTGTGTGTGCTCAAATAAAAATAAAATAAAAAAAAAAAGATCCAATTAAAACCAGTGTTTCAACATACTCAGGTTCGAAGGTATTTGTGCCTAGACGTAGATCTGAACTTTTCCTTGTTAAGTTTGTCTTTGCTTGGAATTATGAGGGTTCAGAAATATTGTGCATGAACACACTCCTCTGAGATTTAAGGTGCAGTTTTGTGTAACAAAGGGTTCTGAAAATATGAAAAGGTGATGGAAATATCCAGTTATATCCCAGAGTATATCAGCAGACCTGTAATACTTCCAGAAGAAATAAGGAAGCACTAATTCTATTGTGTACGACACTGGTGAGGATTCTTTTAGAAAATGTGTATGGTTTTGGTCACTCCTGTTCAAGAAAGATGAATTTCTTTTGGAACGGATAAAGAGAAGAGCTTCTAGGTTGTTGAGAAATGGAAGGTCCTTCACACAAAATGATTGTAAGAGAGTTTGATTTATTTAGCCTAGCAGACCAAAGGCTAGCAGGGAAGATGATTATTCCCTATAAGTGCATCAATCAGTTAAGCACTGAGTAGGACAAGAGCTCTTTGAATTCAGAAAGGCAAATTTTGCCTAAAATGAAAAGAGCTGGATAAATGAAAAGAGCTGGATAAATTTGTACTGGATAAGTGGGATGGAGATGAGAGGCAGATTCCTAACCCTTACTGTGTTGGGATTTTGGGACAGTATCCCAAGACAGGCAGGTGAGAGAGTCAAAATCTGTTCTTAGGATGGAGCTTGAAAAGACTTTTTCAAACAGAGCTGGTGTGGACATAGTGAACAGATGAAGAAAGACGTGAGATCACTTTGCCTGAATTTGAAGTTGTTCAGACATGAATAAGATCAAGTCCAGAAGTTACAGAGCTATGGTAGCCCGGCACTGCAACCTGGATAATGAGACCTGTTGAGTGGGAGGATGTGTTAACCTGTGCACAACACCACAGTAATGTAGCTGCAGATCTGCAGCTGGCATGTTTTAAGCCAGCTTTGAGCACAGAGGAGTAAGACATAATTATGTCTTTTTGTATAGACATGCTCTGAGTTTGGCAGAATAAACACAGTTTAGGCAAAAAGCCATTTGTGCTGCTTTTGTACTACAAAGAGGGAAAGTGACAGTGTGATGCTAAAGGCTTCTTGAAATGAACACAAAACCTTTCCCAGTACTCCCAGGCTGTGCCAATCCAGGAGGAGAGGATTTAGCTTCGTCTTCAGCTTATGATTCTGTGAATGGTAGTGAGGAACACTAACTGCAATGTTTATCGAGATAACATGTTACAAATCTGTGTTTTGGATTTCAAAGAGGTGCAACTGCACAGCCCACTTCTAAAGCCCCTTTCTGGCAAAGAGCGTACAGCCTGCATAGCTTTATATTTCTCCCTCTTTCTGTCTTTCCAATGTTCTGAACTCTAATGAGGCACTTCACAACCTATCACTGGGGTGCCAAAAGATCTGGGTGGGTAGCTAATGGTGCAGGGCTTGGTTTTCACACCCAGTTTTGGAATTCTCTGAAACTTCCAGGACCAGAAAAGCCTGAATCTGTTGACCATCAACACATGCTGTTTGTTTAGGGAATGATGCAGAGGGGACAGATTGTTTGAAGAGGATTTAATGAGTTGTTGCTTAACTGAACGAGTTTTTATTATTGTTTAATTACAGCTTTTCAATATGCTTTGAAAGACTTACAGATAATGGCAAAAGCTGTATAAACTCCTGAGTATTTGTGGGGCCTTGGTGGTCTGTTCTTCCTTCTTTCCATATGACACAGGGAATTTCTTGTCTTTGTTGACATTCTGACAGCTTTTCTGTCCTCTAATCTGCAGGAGACTGACAACTACTGCTGTGGGGGCGGTCCTTCACTTAGGAAGGCTAAGATCCATATGCAAGTGTGGAACTGAAGACAAGGAAAATGCTATTTGAGCTGCATAATTAGAGGATAAGTTGTTATTTGTCAACCAATAGAAAATAAAGAAACCTATCTTTATCTAACATTTTATCATTAGTTGAAGCAGGGAGAGGATTTTTTTAGTTCAACTTCAATAAAGAGAAGATTATATAGAGGTGCATTTCTTAAATTAGCTGGTTTTATTGTAGTTAGTACTTTGGTTAATCTTTTTAATTTATCACTTTGTACAGGGCAGTTACCCACCATAAGGAAATAAACCAATGTTTTTGTATTAGTGAGAGATGTTTGCAGTGTTCAGGCTGGAATGACACTGTACAGACTATGTTATCAGTTGGTGCAATAGTGGTAACAGCTCTATTGAGAGCTCTGGGTAGCTTTCAGACAGTGACCTTTTGATCCCTCTTATCAGTTCAATGATAGGTAGAGAAGCTCTCTGAGGGAAGCTTGACGACTCACAATGATTAGTGCTGTTCTTTCTTTAATTGAGAAGGGCCAGTTGATATGATAAAACTTTATGGATTTATTTTAATCATTTGATGTGGCAAATCATCAGTTATCATCATCTAAATTAAAGCAGGTTGGCACAAAGGCAGAAGAAGTAAATTCCTTTATGGATTACCTCAGGTACGGTGCAGAAGTAATTAATTTGGCTTAATAGATGTAATTTTCAACCTGGTAACCTGATATATATGGGTGCCTTAGGTTTCCACATGGAGATAATTATTATCCTTTCAATTCATTATTTGCCCATACAGTGTGTGTTCAAGCAGGTTCTGCTGAAAGTTAAAGCATAACAAATGAGTACTGGACACTGCAAAAGAAAGGAGGTGGATACCAGATCACTTCCATAGCGATGGAGAGTTATCAAGTGATCATTTATTTTGTGTGATGTTGGTTGACTTTTTCCAATTTCTAGTGGAAAGAATTTTGTTTGATTGTAGATGAGCAGCTAACCCACTTCAAAAAGCACACAAATAGTTTGCTGACATCCTTAATGACAGCCTCAGCTGAAAACATGAAGGAAACTCAGTCCCCTTTCTGGAAAATGTCTTCTAGTGTAATATATTTGCAGGAAAAGGAAGTAAGGAATCTGCCTTTTATAACCCAAGTTGCATCTATTCTGTGGACTGTATTCTGGAGGTGTCAGTCTAGCATTCTGTACCAGTACTGATGGCATGGCAATTTGATCAAGTTGTATTGCAAATTACATTAGTCAAGATATCTCCACACCACCCACGTATTCTTAAAGCAAATAGTTGCTTCCAAAGTACAGAATATCATTCAAGTTTTTGCTAAATTACTGGTCCTTAATGCTTCAAACTTTTTAAACAAAATTTGTCTCTCATTCTTTGGTTATACATGAAGTAAAAACACGTATACAGCTATCCTTGTGTTTTCCTCCACTCCCTATTCTTCTGTGAGAAGAACCAAAATGGAAGATGTATTTTAATGTAGAAGTTTGGGAAGAGGAAGAGGGGAGGTTGTGGAAGCCCAATTACTGAAGCCATGCAGACCAGGTGGGAGAAAGTTTAAGGAGGTTTGAAAAAGTTTTACTCTGCAAATGGTGTAATGGTTTGGCCCAGGCCTTTTCCTGGTAACCAGTTTGTAACCAGGGAAGTGGTCATGTTCCCAGTATTCCATACGATTTTTACGTAACTGGGGGTATAAATAAGGAGGGGGAGAGGCCTTCGCTTTCAGTGGATCTGAAAACGCAGGTTCTCTGCTATCAGTCTCGCCCGTGCAGAGGAGTCAAACCTTGTAGGCCTTGAGAGGCAGCGGTTGCTGGTGTCGGTCAGTGTGACTCTGCTATCTTAAGGAGAGTTGTAAGATTCCGTTTTTATTAGTTCTATCCTGGGTTTTGAGTGTATGTACCTGTTTTAGTTTTCCTTTTTCCCCTTTTTTCCCTTTTTCCTTCCCTTTTCCCTTTCCCTTTGGGGGGCTCCCCCTACTGTGTACATAGTATTTTAACTGTATATAATTGCTATATATGTAAATATACATACTTTTGATATAATTCGGGTTGTTTCAGGCTCTTCGGTTTCTCTCATAGTTTCTCTAAAACTCTTAAGAGGGAAAGGGGGGAAGGCTTTCACTGTGAGTTTGGGAATTTGGCAGGGAGCCAGGTCCAAACCTTCACAAATGGTGATGGCATCTAAGAGATTTTTTCCTCCACTAAGCACAATGCATGAGCACATGCATAACTTTAAGCTTGTGCTTAAAGGTCTTGCAATATAGTATTGTACTTGTTTAGGACTCACTGACTTTGCTAAATCAAGGCCCTGGGACTATTATTTTGCTCCATATATATTAAAGCCATAGGTTCCTAAATATGGTGCTAGTACCTGCACCTGAACAGAGAAGGTAGAGTGGAAGATACTTTATGATAAATAAAAATCAGACTTGCTTCTCCCTTTGCTTTTTTTTTTTTTTTAAGGAGTTATTGACCCTTTGAAGAAGTCATTATTATCATCAGCAGCATTCTGCAGGACAAATATAGCCTTAATACAAACTGACAACTTTAAGTATTCCCTCCGATAGTCAGATTCATCATTGCTGGCATGGCTAAATGCAAAGCATGTATGGTTTCAGATTACTACAGTGGCTCTGGAAAACATGCAAATTGTAATCTCAAGGTCAAAAATAAAACCTGAACATTTTATTTTCAGTGCTTTTCTTAGCGGACATGTACATTTAATTAAATTCATATCACTTTCTTTTCTTGAAAAAAGATCCAGTAATCTCTAATAGCTCCCGGTGTTCAAGATGTACTTTTCAAACCATAGGCACATATAGCCACTACTAGTGTGCAATATTGAAGCTATTGGAAGTACACAGAAAGAATGAGGATATAACAGCAAAATACAGTATTCAGTTGAACCTAGAAATATAATTTCAGGGTAAGAATACAATCTTCTGAAGTGGGATCTGAGGAAGATATAAGATAAAACCTTTGCCTATTTTAAAAGTGCAGTGCAGCTCTGCAGGTCTGCAGGTCCATACTTCCAGCAAATATCTGCCCTGTTCACATGCAGAGTCTGCATACACAACTCTTGGAGCATCTGAAATCTCAGATTAAAATTAGGTACAGAACAAAATAACTGTCTGAAAGTGTCCCCAGGTGTCTTATCTACAACACTGCTCCATCATTTTAAAAAGACACCTTAGTAAAAGAAAATTGAGGTGACCTGGTAGCAATATAAAAGACTGCTCACAGGAAGAAAATACCAAATGCTAATGGGTTCTTTAATCTGCAGAGGAATATATAATGAAAACTGGTGACAAATGCTGAATCTAGAGACATTCTAAAGGAAAGCCAGGCACACTTTTAATAGAGAGGGTGATCGATCATTTGCACAAAAATATCAAAAGAAGCAGTGAGTTCTCTCTTTTTGTCTTCCTGTCATGAGATTTTTTTAGGGAGATTCCTTCAGTGTCCTAAAGTACCTTCACCGTGTTAAGCTTTGGGAATGTATTGTTTTAATGTAGAACCTACTGTTCTGGTTTTGTGCTAATTATAAAGCACCTAAAAAGTTATTGAGTTGTGCTCCACTGTCACTCCATGTCAGGGGAAAGTACTGTAGCAGGTGAGATACTCTCTCATAGGTCTGTGATAGCTCTGTCTCTCTCACTACAACATGTTCATGGATCAAACATTAAAGTTTGATTTCAAGTATAAAATATCAAAGCTAAGAGGACATCTAATGATATTCCTTAATAGATGATGCTTTGGAATAAATTAACAGTGAGGATGGAGATCAGAGAAATCATTTGTTACCTGATGAAAGGTTGTGGATGATGGCTATTCCAATTGTATCTTCTGCTCTATTGCACACCTAGTTCTTTGACATAGTGTGGTCTCGGCTGCTGGAATCAGCTTTAATTTACTGTAAGCTGAGATGAGCTGTACCTATCACAGTGACAGAAGATGTACCTGAACCTTTTGATGAGGCTGCAGATCTTTAACATATCCCAGACTGAGGCATTTTTTCACCCTGCAGTTCAATGAACCTCTACTTCAAGAGGCAGGGAGAGAGTGAATAGCTGTTTACAAAGATGCGAGCAAAGCTCTTCCCCTCAGGCCAACATATATTTAAAAATCCATTTAAACACTTGCACTTATACTCTCTGCTTATCTATTTAAACACACAGTCTCTGTAGTGAATCTTGCATCTTGCTAATTCTTCTATCAAAACAGGAGATAAAAAGGCTACTTATGGTTTTCTTACATTTATTGCTTCACATCATGATACCTAAGGCTATATATACATGTGAGTCTTTCTTCAGTCACAGAAAACTTGCAGGAATGGAGTGCCCACTCAAACAGTGTTTTGCTGGTCTCTTGAGTTAAAACCAGACAAATCCATCTGCGAGGCTGCCACAGCAACTCTGTTAGGATAAGCCTTGCCTTCAACTGACGATCTCCTTCAAGTGGTTGCTGACATGTGTAGTGTGGGTGTATTTGGTAAGGTGTTACCTTGTGACCACATCCACTTAATGAATGAAGACCAACACCTCTTTTGCATCATTGGCTACTTTTTTTTCTCTGATAAGCAACTATTTGGTTGGCAATGATTTAGTTCAGTAATTGGGCTTCCTAAACAAAGTGTGTAAACTGGATAAATCAGATATTGAGTGCAGGTCATACTGCGGTGTGATGCTATTGCATGTATTTGCTGAAGATGAGAAGTAGTGAGCAGAATGGCACCAGTCATTTTCTAACAGGACCTTGGGGAGCTATCCAGATGTCCTTTCCTGTTAACAGGATTCTTCTCCGAGCATGGCGAGAATCAGCGTTAAACTCTTTCCTTGAAGACACTTAGTCTCTTCCTCTTTCTTGGATGTTCACATTCTGCTCTCAGGTAGCGTGGAGCTTGATGGAACCAAAGTTGTGTGTACTTTTTCTAAATAACCTCTTCTGACTATCTTGCAATACTGTAGTGTTTCTAGGGTGTAGAGGCATTGTTGCTGACATACAATACAAGTATATATAGGGAAAATTCTTGAGATCTGAAAGCCATTGCTGAAATGGCCAAAGAAAGTAATTCTTTCCACTCGCAAGCACTCTGCTCTTTCATTCCAGCCACAGATCATTATTTCTGGTGTGTAATATTTACATATCTTCAGAAAAATTTCTTGTGCTTGTAGGTGGTTTTCAATTTTTTTTACAGCTTGTACATCCTATGTGGAAGCACCTGCTTCCTTTTCTAAGTGGAGAATGTTATATTTTCCAAGCTTAAGTGGTTGAGAAATTATGACAATATAAACTGCTTCTTGGTTTAAAGAAAAGATAAAGTTAAATCTTAATGAAATGCATTATAAATAATAACATGTTGGCTTCTGTGAAATGGCTTATGATGACTTTTCTTCAAAGTGATGTATTGTGTAAATTATTCACTTTGTTAGGAAAACAATCAGGATATTGACTAGATAGCAGATTTTATGTGGCTGCTGAGTTCTTTGGAGGTGTAAGCTTCTCACAGAAACCAGGGGGTATTGGTAGATCTGATTCAAATGTACTGAGTAAAAGAATCACTTTATGACCAAGGCAGCACATTTCTTCTATCACAATGGTTTCACTGTTGCGTTTCTATGAAGGACTGTTGGTAGTGAAGTGCAAGTTTAGTTTAGCCACAGGAGTGTGTTTTATACAAGTGTTTTAAAGGCTCTTCTCTACTCTTTACCGTAGTCTGGAAAGAACTGATTCAAAGTAGGTAGCTAACCACTCCTTTTCTTTGATGCCTTAGTTGGAAAGATAAATGGCCTTGACATTCTCTGAAAAAGCTATAAACCTCATGGATATGCTGTTTGTTTTTTATGAGTGGAAAGGTTGAACAGTGCTCGCTAGATCCAGGCACCATGCAGGGGTACTGTACAGCTCTGCCAGGGCTATTCACTCATCCATGTTGTCCCAAGCTGGGTTGGCTTGATGGTATTTCTATTGTACTTCATTTCTGACATGCAGAGCTTACTGCTGTCCTTGGCTTCCAAACAGGCCAGGCCTGCCATCTTTGTCCTTAGCTAGTCCATTATGGACAACTGCAGCTTTGACCGTTCCAGTTCACAGCCCCAGCTCTTGCAAGCACTTCTGTTGTGGCCTTCAGCATCTCTGCAGTCCTAGTCCAGAGCCTTTTGCTGCTGAAAATCGAATGTGACTTATGTTCTGCTTTCATCATTCCTCACAATGTGTTTTTGCCCTGGTGAGCATAGTTGCAAAAATTTGCTCCGAGCTAATCATCTGAGCGCTGAATGATTAGGAAAAGCCCCCAAGCTGCACAGTAGCACTTCTGAAATAATTTTCTCAAGATCATTTGGTGGGTAAAGCTATTTACAATTTCACTTCACTCAGAAATAATTGCAGGAGGCAAAGAACCATACATGGAGAAGAGAAATCCATTGTATTTATGTGAATGCATTATTATTTATTTGAATATGTATGCAACCACTCTTTTAATAGGCTGTAGGAGATTCCGAGTTCTTTGTTCTCTTTGCATTTAATAAAGCTTCAACTGCATATTATGAAGGGTATTATAAATACAGCTCATCCCCACCTGGAAAAATCATCTGGCCATGCCAGCAAACAGCTCTTAGAGGCAAGTGGTTGTACAAACTGTAGAAGGGAGAGATAGGGTGGTGGTAGCTGCGAGTTATGTGCCATGGCTGCTGGCCTGAGACATCATCAATATGGCCATTATGGAGAGTCAGGTCCTGATCACTCAAGCCCTGCCAAACTTCACTGCACTCAGCAGCCACTGATAGCTGCATATCAGATGAGTGAGCGACAATAACGCAAGGAAAGACAATTAAATTTTGGAGGATTTATTTGAGCTACTGGTTGTCAATTGTTTGTATATATTTAAGTGAAACTCCATGATGCCTGTTTTGTACTAACAATTGTGGTATTTTGACTAAGAGCTGGTCTCATACATTGGTCTCCTGGGTGAAGTAATGAAACTGAAAGGCTCTTTCATTGGCATATAGACTCGTACCAATGTAGTTTGCTTTACATACCTGAATTCTCCACATAGAATGGGTGGCATAAAACTTGACTTTACAAACGTACAACAATTATATGTGTAAGTAGTTATCTACAGATGTATTAATCTGTAACCTGTTTATGCAAAAGCTATTCATTATTTATCTTGGTGTACAAAAGCAACACTGGATGTAAAAGTTACATAGCAGCAGTGCTCAAAGGGTGTGATTACAGGGAGGGTGCTTAGAAGATGACATAAGCCATGTTCTTTAGGGTATTTGTCTTGGGATGGACCTTGTGCCAAATAGTAATTTTCATACAGCAGTGAAAATGTTTATGTTAAAAATTAATTAACTTGTTTGAATTGTACAGAGGAAGTGGTGTTCAGATCTGGAGCTCAGTTAGCTATTCAGGTCTAACGGTTTAACTTTGAATCCAGCCGAGCTGATAACTCCTGAACTGTCCTTTTTAGGTTTTAGTCCTATTATTTCACATGCTGTTTTATACATTATGAATGATAGGGATTCCAAAACGTTTTAAAGATACATTATCTTTTGGGGCATCACTGATACTCAACCCACAACATCCTGGCAACAACAATGTCAATTGCTTGCAAAAGAGTGGTTAGATATTGGAATAGGCTGCCCAGGGAGGTGGTGGAGTCACCGTCCCTGGAGGTTTTTAAGAAGAGGATAGATGTGTTTCTTCAGGGGATGATTTAGGGGTGAGAGTAGTGTAGGGCTATCGGTTGGACTAGATGATCCTGAGGGTCCTTTCCAACCATAATGATTCTGTGATTCTGTGTGAGGCAAAGGGAGATTAGGAATGTGTGCATTTGTATCTTTCTTTTTAATGCAATTCTGTCATTGGAAATAAGGAGACATAGGGAGAACTTTGTGATGGAACTGTTCTTCCCAGACAGCCAAGAAATGTCTTATGTACCCTTTGTGCTCTGCAGACCACAACTAGGGCATTTCAGCTTTGTCCCACAAATCTATTTTCTTTTTAGCTTTTTATGAAGATGATTTTGCTTTTATATTCATTATATGCTGTCAGCATTATAGCAAGGTCCTTGCATGAAAAATGCATTCTCTTATACTATGGCACACTGTAGTCCTTCACTCTTCACTCTTAAAACTGTGGTGAGTGGAACCCTGTCAGTCTAAAAGTGCAGAACAAAGTCAGAATTCTGATGTGGTCTGACATTGACATCTTGGGATTTTTATTGTATTTTGAGGTATACTTTGTAAAACTGTGGTTCTCTTAAGTATTTCAGATTTTGCATTATACTAAACTATATACCACCCGATGGTCACTTCAAAGTCTGCAGTGTCATTAAGGATACAGAGGAAGGATGCATATTCATCTGCTACATGAGCTAAAGGAAAGTCTTTGTTAGTGTTAATAATTTCTAATACACAGTTAGATGTTCCCGATTATATCCAGGTATGGTCAAATGTTAAAATAAAAATTAAAATATTATCGCAATCAGAAAAAGTGTAAAAGCAGTGTATAAATATAGTTATCATTTTCCTGCAGTACATTACCGTGTCCCATAAAGTCTTCCAAGGTCAGAGGTTTTGTTTACGTGTTTGAGTTTAAATTATCAGTGGAATTTTCTTCTGTGAATTGGTCCAATGACATTTTCAGTTCATTTATACTTGTGATATCCTACAAAATGTATATCACAACCGTAATTATGAATTATGTGGAAAAAGTCTTTCCTTTTTCATAAAGCTTTGGTTTGCTAATCTGGTGTCGCTTCCTTATTGTGAAATAGTGACTAATTATTCCCTATTCATCTTCTTTGTGCCTTTCATGGTGCTGTGTATTTCTCTTGTAAATCTTCCTAATCATGTCTTCCAAGCTGAAGAATCTTAGTCAGTTTAATTACTCCTTGCATGTAAACCTTCCTCATTTTGCTCTTTTCTGCACCTTCTCCAGCTCTGTTGCATCTTTATAAGGTGGATATGACTTCTACTAGGATCATTTTCCCTCTGCAGAAAGTACTAGTATGTGTGTTTGAAATATATGCAGTTCAATGTTCTGCTTATCAGTAAAAGGCAGCCAATTTCAAGCACCAGTGGTTATCCTCTGTTGCTCAAAGGTGTGCCTGAAGTGCACCTCTGTGCACACCTGATGGACACTGATAAAGGCCCCAGCTCACATAGTGATATGTGCAATCTACAGTCTGTCATGGCAGACTCTGCTGCAAGTTCCATGATGCAGTTTAGAAAAACTTATCCACATCCTACTGCAGTCACTCAAGACCTTTGGATTTCAGTGGACTTTGGATTATGCCATAGCAGAGGTTGAACTGGACCTTGTTAGGTTTTTCCTCTTGTCCTAGCACTGTAGGCTTTTGCCTAGGTTAAAGGAAACAAGGGAGAGTTTCCTAGAGCTTCACCAGCTCTATTCTCTATTCTATTCCAGTTCTTCTGAGATGATGGTGCAAGGATTTGAAAGCACTAGAGGTTTTCTAGAATAGCTAGAGTTTTGGGAATGTCAGCCTTCAGTTTCTACTAATGCATTTACTATTATGGAAGCTATACTTATTTTTACAAAAGAAATTAATAACCTAGGATTTGAATCTTCTCCTCTTCCATGTGTGTACTAAGCCATTCTTTCCTAATCAGATGACAGTACTTGGGCTGTCATGCAAAACATATTCTCTCAACCATAAGTCATCCTAGAGAAATAGAAGAAACACAGGGAAATGAAATGATATTTCTCCAAGTCCCCATGGGAGGTAAAAAAATCACTATTTAGTATTTGAGGCTGGAGGGGGAAGGAACTGAAAAGGAAACAAAACCAGTGATTCCATAGAATTTTAGTGCATGTTTAATGCAATGCCTTGATTTGTTACCTAAAGTTAAATAGCTACATATGTTTCTGAATTAAATCTTTTATAATAACATTAGCTTCAATGGTAGAATCAAGTGCAGCAACTTGTATATTGTTTTGATCGATTTCCATAAGTGAAAATGGTAAGTGCCTGCATTCAGTTACAGATTATTTTGCCCACGTGTGACACTGACACAGCTATTCTCTTGCATGCACCTTTTAATTCTAATCTTACTAAGCTGGGGTATATAAAAATTAAGAATCTTGGGATTCTTCCTGTGGGTGGAAGTCACCTTCAGGGAAATCAGAAGGGTCCTTATTCTTGCAGAGCATTAAAGGGACTTACTAACAGATAGCAATATACACAATCATTTCATCAGACTCTGGAAGTTATCCCACCCGTATAGGAGTCGCAGAGAAAATCTAATCTTCTACTTAGAATCAACAGGGTTTTGTAAATGTCACTGTTTTGAATCAAAGGAGAGACAAGAACGAGTATGTTTCTTGCCAGAAACATACAGTTGACTGACTGCTGAGCACAAAATGCTCTTGTCTCTTCAGAGCCTTTGCATATTCTTCTTTTGATTTTATCTAGTCTCATTTATAACAAATGGT
Source organism: Galbula dea (assembly GCA_013399015.1). Classification (NCBI taxonomy): domain Eukaryota; kingdom Metazoa; phylum Chordata; class Aves; order Piciformes; family Galbulidae; genus Galbula; species Galbula dea. Next base: position 211,899 of record VWZX01002556.1, on the reverse strand, counting down.
AAATGGTTTACAGAGAGTTCATACGTGACAAATAAGCATCATGAGGAAATACTGCTGTTAGTCACAGCACATCAGGGGAAGACAGTTCATTGTGATTATGAGCCATGGCTATTAAAACCTATCATCCAGTAAACTTCAGTATAGTCTGTGATACTTGCTTAGCTGTTTATGACAGCATTGATTAAGCACTAATTATTTATAATTGAAATGACAGTATAAAGTGTGATTCTACAACTGATAAGAGTGGGAAAGTGTGTCTCTTGAGACAGGTCAAAAAGCATATGTATTTGTTGAGGGTCGAGGAGCGACCAGGGGATTGGGTCCAGTCAGCATGGCTTCACAAAAGGCAGGTCCTGTCTGACTAACCTGATCTCCTTCTATGATGGGGTAACTAGCTTATTAGATGAAGGAAGGGCTGTGGATATTGTCTACCTTGACTTTAGCAAGGCGTTTGACACAGTTTCCCACAGCATTCTCCTGGAGAAGCTGGCTGCTTGTGGCTTGGATGAGCACATGCTTGGCTGGATAAAAAATTGGTTGGAGGGCCGAGTCCAGAGGGTTGTGCTCAATGGAGTCAAGTCCGGTTGGCGGCCGGTCACGAGCGGTGTCCCTCAGGGGTCAGTGCTGGGGCCTCTCCTGTTCAACATCTTTATTGATGACTTGGATGAGGGGATAGAGTGCACCCTTAGTAAGTTTGCAGATGACACTAAGCTGGGTGGGAGTGTCGATCTGCTTGAGGGTAGGCAGGCTCTGCAGAGGGACCTAG
>VWZX01002556.1:143571-211094 GCA_013399015.1 Galbula dea | reverse complement strand
GCCTTATGAGGAGAGGCTTAGGGAGCTGGGGTTGTTTAGCCTGGAGAAGAGGAGGCTGAGGGGAGACCTTATCACTCTCTTCAGCTACTTGAAAGGTCATTCTAGGGAGGCGGGTGTTGGCCTCTTCTCCCTTGTGACTAGTGACAGGACTAGAGGGAATGGGCTTAAGTTGTGCCAGGGTAGGTTTAGATTAGATATTAGGAAGAATTTCTTTACTGAAGGAGTGGTGAGATATTGGAATGGGCTGCCCAGGGAGGTGGTGGAGTCACCGTCCCTGGAGATTTTTAAGAAGAAGATAGATGTGTTTCTTCAGGGGATGATTTAGGGATAAGAGTAGTGTAGGGCTATCGGTTGGACTAGATGATCTTGAGGGTCCTTTCCAACTGTAATGATTCTGTGATTCTGTGAGGCTGGGCCTACCACCAACCCAGTGACAAATGCTCCCTGTTATCCCCTCTTCCCCCCACCCCAGGAAGGGAAGGGGGATAAGAGAGAGACAGAGAGACCTGTGGATTGGAAAATAAAGCTAAAACTACTTAAATAATAATAATGATAAATGAAACATATACAAATAAGTAGAAAACCCAATACCGAACCCAACCCCCCCTTGATGCTGCATTAGCACTGATACTGCGGCAGTAGGCCTCAGCAGCAGATGAGTCAGGCTCAGGGGCTGGATCCTGGTACTGGATGCGGGAACTCGGGGATCACCGAAGTGCAGGAGAAAAGGAGCCAAAAAGAATAATCTCGCAGGGGAGAACAATCTAGCAAGGGGGAGCTGACCACCAGTTTATATGTCAAATATGATGTATATGGGATGGAATACTTTAGTTGGTCAGTTTGGGGTCACCTGTCTTGTCTGCCCTTCCCTGAAAGTGCAGCCTTTACCCTGCACACATGAGACACAAGATTTAGCAGTGACCTTGCTTTGCATACCAATCCCTGGTAGTAAATCTAAATGTTAGGTCTTATTACTGGTAGAAGCTGGCAGTGTCTATGAAAACATGCTGTTAGTTTCAGAAAGTGCAGTTTCTCAGAGGAGTTTTAACTAAAAAGTAAAATCGCTTAACAGAATTAGTTCTGTTCTAACCCAAACCAGGACAGGATGTCTCATATGCTGACCATCCATCACTCTTCATGAAGTCATCACTTGTGAAAGTCACCAGCAGCTAGTGTCTAGCAAGTCATGCTGTAATGACCATCTCCTGATTTTCTTAACAAGAAGAGCATGAAGTAATTAGAAGATGGGCAGAAGAACTGTAGTAAGACACGAGGTCTCCTATTTCTTCCAGGAATTATGGAAGAAAATAGGGACATAGAATTTTGACTTGTGAAAAGATTGGTTTATAAAACAGAAAGCCTTCATGCAAAATGAATGCTTGTTTGACCAGCAATATTTTACAGTAGTTTCCTACCACTAACATTATCTTGGGTATTTGAAGATACACGAATGAGGAGGAAGGTCATGCTGAGAAATTGTTATCGAGAAGTGGTACAAGCTCTGAGACGTCCATACTGTGCACTCCACTTTGTAAGGAGTGATATGTGAAGAAATCCTGTCCATAGCATCAGTCTGCCTGTATCTGTTGCTCTGTTTTTTTAATACACCCGGTGATGGGGTACTTAGAATGCGAATAAATTTCATTTATTAAAATTAAGCTGATAAGCAGTGAGGACCTACTCAAGAGGTTCTAATTTGCAATTCAGCTCCTGAATCCTCTCCTTCTGACAACTTTATAGTAAATAAACCTATCAGATTTCTTTGAAATATGTCAGCCAGCATTGTGCAAGTAGGTGAAAGCACAGTACATGGAAATAATGGGACTTGCCTCAGGGAACAAACAGTAAGTTGATAACAAAGATATCCTGCTTTCTAGTGGACTGCTTACATTAACTATGAGATAAAAAAAATAATCAGTGAGCTAAGAAAGAGCTAAAACCCTTTCATAAAAAAGACAGTACAAGAAATAGATAATTACTATCATAGTGTTAACTGCAGAACATGGAATTCACTAGCAAATCAAAGTGGTCATTTGCAGAAAACTACCCTGATATTTCTCAAAATTATCCCAAATTCATAACTATCCAGCACTCGTATAACTCAATAAATGGCATTTCAGATAATGAACCTGAAATATAAATACAGAAAGCTACATGATTAGTGTGTAAATTAGAGATAAGGAAGACCTAATAAAATGTGTCAGATATGGTGTGTGAATACATGTGGTGTGAATGATGATTTTGTATGGTACTTGCCATATGGAAAAGTCTTGTGTGTTGTATGTTGTGAATTCAGAATTATAATCTTTCTTTAGGGGTTTTAAGACCTTCAGTAGAACTCTGTTTCTAAGGCTGTAGCTCTTCAGAAGAGCTAAGGAGGAATTTCTGAAGCTCTCAGTGAATTGTGTTGAGTCCCATTACTTTCTACAGGATTTTTATGTATTCCAGTTAAAATGACTAGCAGACCAAGGCATCTACCATTTTCCTCTGAGAGACAATTACATAGTCAGACAGAGCTCACTATCAAGAAGATTTTTTGCTAATGATCCTTAATTTCCCTTTTATTGTTCCCCTAGATTTTTTCACAAACAAATAAAACTCTGTAATTAACCGTGTTTCCTTCAATGTGAAGTTATTTGCCACAGATTAAATCTCCTGCTGTCAGCAGCAGGTTTATATTCTCCTAGGAGCAAACAAGGCACTTCTCCTTAGATATAATTTGCAGGCCTCAGAAGGCTTGATTAACGAAATGTGCACAAACCTGTCTCTCTATTCCCAGAGTATAAGAAAGGATAAGTTTGGACCAAAATGTTGGTCTTTAAATCTATAGCTCAGCATCTTAGCAGCAAGGAGAACTCATCCTTTTAATGTTAATTCCTAGAGCATAATTAATACCCATCTATTAAGAGGTGAAAGTGTTTTGATTCTGACATATGTTTGTGTTGCCTCTCTGATTGCTGTAAAGGATCTGCAACAAGGATGATCTTTTCAATCTCATATGATTTGAAACTGTTTGTGGTCCATTTTCTGATGAGGAAGGTACCCTGGCATAGGTGTATCTGTGCTGATAGTAAGGTCCATAGCTATAGGGAAATATTATTACCATATTGCAGCATCTGCCATCTCAACATCCACTCTTTAGCAGATGGAAAAGTATAATAGATATTTGAGGTGCTGTATTGTACTGAATTGTCAACAGTCAGAATAGGAGATTCTAATGGGGATCATTTGTCTTGTCTAATATATCATCATGTGGTAATTGTGTATTATCTTTTCTCTTTACTTCCCCCTCTTAAATTTTTTCTTGACAACTTTCTTTGATGTATTTTCTTCTTTCCTCTGTGTTTTTCACTCTTCTCATACCATCTTTGACATTTTCCTTTTTCTTCTCGCACATAGTCGTTTCTCTTCTTCCCTTCCCCTTCTCCCTTCCCTCTTCCCCCTTCTCATCTTTTTCTCCACAATGGTAAACCACCCAGGCAAAAATATATGCCATACTTTAGACAGTTTGAAGAGGTAAATTTTGAAATATTCACTGTAAGATGAAATCGTGGAGGGGTTTTGTGGAAGTGGGAAAAATTTAGATGAGAAAATGTGGAGTTGCACCTTGTGCTATAAGTGCTGTATGGGGTATCTCTGTGTCCTGAAAGTGGTATTAAGTCCACTAAATCCTACACAAAGATATTATCAGTTGGGCCACAGAGTAGATTATGGAACTGTAGATTTCAGATTCAGAACTGGTATAACCACGGTATACTGAAAGATGTGTTCCTACATATGAGACACAGTCTTCTGATTGAATGTAAGGATTTGAAGAAGCGATTTTTACTTTCATGAAAGCATACTAAAAGTAGATGCAAATAGCTGTGCGGTTTGTATTCTAACTGGTAGATTTTATTTGCAAAGCCTGGAAATTTACTCATCTAATTCTAGTTAAGTGGTATATTTGTATCCTGTATATAGTACCCACATCTGGATTTATCTATTATACCTGTCATGGCTGTGTACGAGCACCTTGTATAGATACATCTTAGTGTTATGTTCTGTAAACAAGTGGAGAGGAAGTTGCTCTGGCTAGACTTCTGGATTTTCCTTATATTGTCAGTGAAACAGGCTTCTGATGAGTCCAGGAAGAAAATAAAATTAATATAATGTTCTCACTGCAGTCACTGGCGATAGATGTCACTGGAAAACAGGGCAGTAATGAAATGAAGTAACATCCACAGTAAAAAATATAGAACAATAATTGATTATAACCTAGAAACGTGAATGTTATTTATTCCAAGGCCTTTTCACAAAGTGATGGTGGTGTAGAAGACATACAGAGGCAACACAGAATAAGGATCATTTGCATTAAATGACTAATAGTCATTCAATGTAAAGGCCTTGGTATAAATAAGAATGAGGTACTCTGTATACCCAGAGGAATTTGTAGTGAGAGATGCACAGGTCCGCAGCTTGATGAATGCACCAGTGAAGACACAACCGATACTGGATAACCTGTCCAGGCGTAGGTGCTAAAAATTCTTTGTTGCTGGAAGCAAAATATCTACATGTTGTTATTTTTCCGTGCTTTGTAAAAAATACTTGAAAGAATACTAATAGTGCATCATCTTCTGTAAATCAAAAGCAATATAAAATTTCTACTTTTTTTTTTCTAGCATCTCTACTTGGTGCCCTACATTTGCTCCTGTCAGTGTAGGGTTGTGGTGAGCATTCTCTTCCTATCTGAATCCATTCTTTCATTCTTTTTGATGATCACTTCCTTCTTTCTTGTGCCAAGTATGCAGTTTTTGTAAATGCGAGTAGGAAAATGCCATGTATTTGTCATGTTGATTCCAACATTCTTGCTTCTTCTTGATGCTTTCTGCTTCTGGAGTTTTACAAGTCTTGCCAGTGACACTCTCCTGCAGTAGTAGCTTGCAGCATTGTTAATATTGTCTAAGCTTTCTGGAGCTTGATTCCAGTGAGACACTGAGTGAGCCCCACTATCTTTAGTAACAGTTCACCTGCTGAAGTCCTCTGATGCAGGATTGCTTTGGACTCCCTTTTCACGCAGAATTTTCATCACTATAACTCCCATGCAGACAGTGGAAGTAATTTTTCCTGGAACTGGTCTAAGCAGTAGAAGACTTCTACACAATGACTGCTTTTATTTTGATATTCCTATGGTGCTTAGCATTCTAGTGTGCTTGCCATGAACAATATTGTATATAAATTTTTTCAGCAGTACAGCTCAAGAGAACAGCTTCAGTCCTGTAGTCACAACTGTGGTGTTAGAGCCAAAGCGCTCAGTAAGACTCTTGGTAGCCATGCCTGGTTAGCAGCTGCACTTGTGATTAATAAAGGTGGCTGAGGACCACATAGCCACAGGAAACTCTATTTTCTCTCTTGATGGATGTCTTTTAGCTAGAACTCAGCAAAAACTAAATTACATGTAATCTCTAGAATACTTTGTACATATCTGACTATGCAAATATAGATTGTGCTCTGTGACGGTAGATGAAGAAAGGACTGTACCAGACTCTTAAAACATTCTTCCAGCTTCTGCTGAAAATTTCAGTTTCCGTTGTTTGTTTCAGTATCTGGCAGGTTTGCTTATAGAAATGAAGTGAGTGTACCCAGGCAGATAGAAAAGATCACATGGAAGTGAGAATCTCCTCCTTTTGCTGCTCTGGGAGATGCTTCAAGGGTTGGAGTGTTCTTAATGCAGTAGGAATGTACAGCCTCCAAATAAGCAATATTTTGCGTTGTTCAACTTTCATTAAGGCTTTTTAATCAGTAGTTATTGCATGCAAAAATTAGCTGGCTGGGTAAACTTTCCAAGCTTATGCTTTATATGACTATAAAACTCAAGTCTGGCAACTGGGAAAAAAATCAAACAAACAGATACAGCCATATGTCTTTCTCTCTGTCTTCTTTTTGTCTAATGGATTTATGTCTGCCTTATTTTCACTTCCATGTGATGTTACTGAGCTACCTATTTTTGCTAGAGCTGGGACTGCATCCTCAGCATGTGCTACTGATCAGTTCTGCATTTCCTGGCCACTTCAAAGCACTGTTTAGATTAACATCTCTGTCCCATATGCCTCTTGAAATACCCACTCTTAACTATTGGGAACTAAGGATTTACTAAGATGATAAACCATAGACAGATAGTATAAGCACTGGTGTGTAGCTGAGACTTCAACGTAGAGCTGGGATGTAGGAAACAACCTAAATAAACTAAAATCATCACAATTTTTGGTTTATGTCTCATTCTAAAGGGGACCATTCCAGCAGCTCTGTGCCATCAGAGAAGGAATAGATAAAAAGAGGGAAGTCCTTTTTCACCGAGTTATTGACACTTTTGGTAGTACGGTGACTAGTTAGGACATTGACTAATGATTGATAAGAGGAGTGAGAACTCTCAGAAATCACTCCACAGCTCATTTCTCAGGTGACCTGTCTTCCAAGTACCTACCAGACCCAATCCAGGCCTTTTTTAACTTGTGAGATCACAGAATCTCAAGATAGGAAGAAGCCTTAAGAAATAATCTCATCTGTCCTATCTCAAGGCAAGATAAGTTATACCTATGTCATTCTGGGTGAATGATGATATAGGCTATTTGTAGAGACTTCCAGTGACAGAGTCTCAACAACCTCCCCAGGCAGTATATGCTAGGGCTTCTGTATTTTAAGTATGGAAAGCCTTTGTCTTTATCTAACTTGGACCTCCTTTGCTGCATCTTAGGTCTGTTATTTCTTGCTTTATCCACCCTAGATGAGGAGAATGGCTTATTCTCTTCTTTGCAGCGGCCTTTGGGTACTTGAAGAGTATTCTGTTTGTTCCTGATAAGCTGGCAGCAACCAAAAGGATGTATGGAAAAAAGGTGGGTTGTTAAAACCAGAAAGAAAGATGAACATCTCTCAGACATCATAAACTTAAAGATCGTGTTTAGATTCTTTGATAGTCTAGGCCTGTTTATTTTACCCTCTTTAATAGCTTTTTATCCAAAAATATTCTGGCCTCAGATTTGCTTTGTAGATATCAAAATTAACCCATGGAGTTTTCTTTTTTTCCCCTTTCTGGTATCCAGACCACCCGAATTAAGTTCTATACTTTTCCTTCTGCCACATAAGGACAGATTAGAAAGAAGATGTGTGGAGGGAGAAAGTTAAAAACAAATTAATCATGACTGGTTGTTTTTGGTTTTTTTTTTTCCCCTCTGGTTTTGTGCAGAAAATTACCCAACAGTAATACTTGGTATAATTAGGGAAGGGAAGAGTGTGTTTAAGCTGCATGGATTAGACTGATTCCATGATGCTTTTATCAGTAACTTCAATTTTGTCATTGACACCATTGTAAGCTAAATCAGTGAGTAAAATATTAGTGAGAGCGAGACAGCTAGAAGCAATCCAGCTAATAGAAAATGTACTGAGTAAAATGTTCTGCTTTTGAAGTATGCTGACATCTCATATTTTTTTTTCTCTTTAATCCAAACTTGTTTATCTGCTGAAGTAAACAGGAGCTCAGAAACAGGTTTTGCTTTTCTCTTAACCTCCTCTCACTCAGCCAACTATGCAATGATTTTACCAGAGATTTGTAAAATGCTTGCTGTGCTATTCTCCCCACCCTTATCTAATATTTTTCTTTTCTCCTTCCATGCATAGGTGTGTTTTCTTCCCTTTTTCTTCCTTCTTACATATGTGCTTTGCAACCTGTCATTGCTTAGTCCAACAATAAAGGTGTTAATTAGCTTGCAAGCTCCTGGCTATGCAGGAGTTCATATGTCTGTGTGTTCATACTGGTCAGGAAAAATAAAGTATTACATCGTATTTGGTACTAAAATTATTAACAAAGTGCAATTTGCTTTTGTGAGCAAGAGAGAAGCATTGAAGATGTCAGGAAGTAGATGCAGATTTTTGATGCCTTCTTAAGTTTTTAAGAACTTGGGAATTCTTTGATCTTTCCTCATTTTCTTCCTCTGACTTTACTCTGTTGTCTTATGTGTATCCTTTAGGGGTCATTTGATCATAACTTCATATTTCCTAGTTTGAGCTCTGGAATTGTTTGGATCTCACTTTGCTGATGAACAAATCCCGTGGAAGGGAAGCGAGTCTTTCAAAGATGGGACTATTGATGCTATCTTTGTGTAAAATAACATGGGACACCAGCAAGCAGGATGCTAGTCAACCCTGTCTGAAGAAATCTGGTTAAGGATTGGTCCTGTAGACTTAAAGGTGGGATAAGTAAGCATAAAGTTGCTAGTTTGGGTAGGAATAAAAGGACAACTGCAGGGCATTCTTAGGTGGGAGCACAAAGAATGTTTTCATTAGATGCTGCTGAATTAATACATGGTGAGTAGTTAACTGGTGGAGAATGCAGGAGAGCAAATAAAAATCACTTCTATTTTTCTTTGGTTCTTTGGATATTTTTTTTTAATAGAGATTTACTGGGCATGTATCTCACTGATTGTTGTGTATTTTTAACATCAACAAAAATTGAGACCTGTCAAAGAAGGACATATTTCTGGTTGTTCAAAACCAGTCTTCAGTACTGTTCTCTGCTCATTAGGAGAGCCTCAGTAGCAAACTGTAGTGATCCTCCATGTGTAGAATTGTGTGACTGCCTCCAAGAAAATAAGTGATAGATCCCAGCAACCCCCCCAAGCAATAATGATGCAAAATGCAGCACATGTAGCTTTTAATATGCTTCATTTATATAAACTTTCAGGCCCCAACCAGGACATGCCTTTAAGTTGTTCAGTGTTTGGGAGAAAGACACAGTTGCAGCTTGTTAAAGGTTAAGGAGAGGCTTCATTATTTCCTCCAGCTGGGACCTGGTGGCCAGTTAAATCTCAGTGCTGTAGAAGAGAGTAGCTTGGGCAGATGGGAAAACCATGAACCTGTTTAGTAGGGAGAAAGCGTGGATTGTGACTCTGGGAAGACACTTGGGATATTGGTGAGTAGTAAGAAGGCAGTTTTTTAAAGCAGGAAACTTAAAGGAGAAGGGACTGGGGAGTTTTCTTTTAGAAGAGGAGAAATGGTGGTGACTAGTAGCATGGCTTATGAGCTCTGGAAGGTCTAGTGTTGGACTGCCTAGTTGTTTCATCTTTGGGCTCTAATGTTGAACTAAAAACTTGATTATGCATGGTCCTAGTAAAAAGGCTTATGAATTACAGAAACACTATTAAGCTAAACCTGGCCAGTTGTAACTTTAGGAGGGTAACGATGTAATAAAATGCCTCTCTGAGGACAAGGATAAGAAAATGGATATTATATGGTAGCTTGATATCATGAACTGCTACAGGAAGAGCACTACAGGAAGAGAAGAGGACTTTCCTAGGTACTGTGGGTGCTGAAATGTGTGAGGGCTTAAACCTGCAAAGTAGATTTTGGAACTAATGCTGGGCTGCTGGCACTGACTAGGGTTTAGGCTAGTGTGGATTTTGTCCTCTTCTTCCATATACCTGGTGAGGATGGCATTGTGTTACTTCCTGGAGTAGAAAGGCTGTGATGGTTTTCTAACCTTGTATATTATGCACCCTAGCACACTGTTTTTGCTTGTCTGTAGTAACTTGACTATATGGCTCTGTTTTGAATGCTAGCATAGGGTTCTTGTTGCACTTCCAGATGTTAGCATGGTTTCTTGTTTTCCATCCTTTAGGTAAGTGTATGTGAAGAAGGGAGAGATACTTGGTATTAAAGCATTTCTTTGCCTCTGTCTGTGCCATCAGAACCAGAAGTCAAATAATAAGCTAAATAGAGTAGAGGTGACACACAGGATGCTAAGATGCATTAGAAATGTTGAAATGCAGGTTAAATGTTCCATCTTCTTCTGTAGACTAAAATAACTTCATACTGCTTGAAATACAGATGTTTGTATGTCATAAAATGGGTATTCTGTGGAGGAAGAGGAGAACAATCTGTCCTTTCCTCCTCATGTCTAATTATTGTAAAGAAAATGAGTGGTGGGTTAATCTCAATAAAATTGGTGTCTGTGCTGTGGATGAATGAAAATTTCAATGCCAGATAACTGGCTTCTAGACAGTAATGTTCTGCCTTTTGTCTCTGTAGTTTGTCTGTGAGAGCCAGTCTACTCTGGGGGTGGGCTTTCCTCTGAATTGGTGTGAATGCTGTAGCTCAGCCACTGGAAGTCAGGAGACAGCCACTTCTCAGGCGCTTAGCCTAGTTCCTGAGTTCTGCTAAGAACTGGTCCTAATTATTGGCAACTGTAATAATTTCTTTAAGCCTTTCTCAGCTGTGTAAACAGAGTCCTCAGAAGATCCCACAGCATACCTGTAATTCTGCTTACAGGTAGTTGTTGCCAGCAGCTACCAGGGTATTTTCTGCCAGGCAACTTATAATAACAACCTCTGAATGATATATGGTAGCAGAAAGGAGGACAAACTGAGGAAAAAAACCCTCCAAAGTATTTGTTAAATGTTGTGGCAAGGGATGCTGAGAAGCTACTTAGTGCTGCATTTAACTTCTTCATCACTTGATTATTTTACTGTTTCGTTTCTATTTACATACCCCGTTGATTCTTTTGCATCTGGGTTTTGCACAATCCTTTCAGTAGCATACGGTTCAGTGACTGTAATTACAGGATTGTTAAAGTTCACATTTCACTATTCATCTTGTTATCTCCAGTAATGGAAGGTTGAAATAAATGCACATAATTACATGGTTGGTTTTAAATTATTTTTGTATTGCTGTCACTAGGACACACTTGAAAAGCAAAACTTATTTTCAGTGTGTTTGTAGTGGGGTCTCTGACAAAACAATACCTGCAGTTGAACCCGTCTTCTTTGGTGTTCTGGTGTCTCCATCTCCCTGCCATGAAAACCATGAGTTTCGTACTATTTCAAAATAGGAATGGATAGCTTCCAGGGTTGAAAGGCCTGCTTGGTGAATTCTCGGTTTTTGAACCTGCTAAGTGCAGATGTGGAACTACTGGAGAGAGTCCAGTGCGGGGCCACCAAGATTATTAAGGGAGTGGAACATCTACCCTATAAGGACAGGCTGAGAGAGCTAGGTCTCTTTAGCTTGGAGAAAAGGAGACTGAGGGGGGACCTTATCAGTGTCTACAAATATATTAAGGGCAAGTGTTGGGAGGGTGAACCCAGGCTCTACTCAAGGTCGTCCAATGTTAGGACAGGAGGCAATGGGAGGAAGTTGGAGCATAGGAGGTTTAGAGTAAACATAAAGAAAAACTTTTTCCTAGTGAGGGTGCCAGAACACTGGAACAGGCAGCCCAGGGAGGTTGTGGAGGCTCCTTCTCCAGAGGATCTGGCAGGATCTTTCGAGGTGATCTTTCGAGGTCCCTTCCAACCCCTAACATTCTATGATTCTGTGGTTCAACTGCAAATAACAGCTCTCTGGAAATGCCAGAGATGAGACAGCTGTAGGGGTTTATACCTTTTTAGTTATTTAATTTTTTTTAAATAAGGTGCTGTTTCCTCAGTTCACAAGGTTGACAATGAAGAAAGCATGAGGAAAGACTACTTTTAATGTGAATTCCATGCATATTCTGTCATCCTTTGTTTAAGAGCCCATACCTTACTCTGTGGTTTACACAGGGCTGTACTTGTGCTCACTGCCCAGGACCAGGTCAAGAGTATATTTCTGTGTAGGTAACCTGGGAGTAGTAGTATTTTCATTTTAAGTAGGAGAAAAGAAGGGAGAGGAGCAGAGAGGTTGTGGAGTCTCCTTCTCTGGAGATATTCAAAACCTGTCTGGACACACTTCTGTGTGACCTGGTCTAGGGAATCCTGCTCTGGCAGGGGGGTTGGACTAGATGATCTTTCGAGGTCCCTTCCAGCTCTTAACGTTTTGTAATTCTGTGAAATAAAGTTGATATTTTAACCAGTTCAATTTAAAGTTGCGTCATAAAATTGCTTGCTGCCTTCTTGTGTGTGTGTGTGTGTGTAAGTGATATTGAAAGCCTGTTCTGGCTCCCAATACCAGTCTCTTGACCCTTTAGGAAGATGTAAAAAAAGCTTTATTTAATGTGGATTCAAACCTGTGGTGGGGTATGCAAAATGGAGTAATCTATGATCAGTGTAAAAGGAACAGCCTTTCTATAGTTGAGCTCTCTATGTTAGAAGAGCTGGGTTTTGTATGTGTATAAATTTTCATTGGAGACTGGATGGGTTTTGTGTGACTTGACAGAAATACATAATTATTTCTTGGTCTACTTAACGGTTGTCCTAATGTCTAAAATAGAGGTGGAAAGTCTTGCAGCTTATAGGTTGAATGGAACATAAACCACTCCAAGATAATAATATGAAAATCCCCCTGAAACTCTGAGAATGTATTTGCTTCCTGGCATTCCAAAAGAATCGTCTATGAAATAAATGCTGAGCAGGAAAACATACCCCAGCCTTCCTTTAAGATTGGTGATGTATTTGAGTACTGCATTTGTGCAAGGGACTTAAAGGACTTAAAAATACCTTTCAAGAAGTGTGCTCTGACTACAGAAACAAAGCACTTTTTTTTTGTTTGTTTGTTTTGAAACTACTTTGTATTCAGGATTTTTCTCTGCTTGTGAACATTTATACATGACTACATGAGCAGAGACTAATAGATAGTATTGAGAGAAGAACTAAGGATAATCACAAATAATTTGCAAGCAGAAAACTTGCATAAAGTCAATAAGAAAACAAACAGTATCCTTTGATTCATAGCATCATAATGCATGGTGAATGCTGCAAGAGTCAGTCTGAAAGCAGACCACAGATTAATCTCAGCCAAGCACCTGCTGAAGGTGTGCAAGTAACATGTAGGTTGGTGAACTGACAGCTCTTAGCAGAACTTGGAAGTTTTAATTATGATCCTTTGTACTGAAAAATACGTCAAGTAATTTATTGACCTTTTCACCAAGTGGTCAGAAAGGACAGGGTCAGTGGGTAGCTTAGTGGTAGTCTAGTCCTTAAAACAGCACACCTCTTCCTGAGACTTTGGTGTTTGTATGAGTTCATGTTAGTGTGACAACTCCTATAGCAGCAGTGCAGGTGCACATTACAGTACCAACCTGTCCACTGGATGACTTTTGAAAGGCTTCTCCTGTAGTGCTTGAATAAAACTTTTTGTTCCAAAATGCTCAGCTATTAATGTACACTCCTGTGCTTTGTAGTTCCTTATTTAAAGATGTCACAGATGTTGACTTTGGCATTAATTGTTTTCTTTTCCAAATCAATGGAGTTTAGTAATGATGTGCTGATTAAATCTGTTCGGAAGCTTTACCATGGGGTAGAGAATTTCCCAATGCGTCTGAGCTTTCTGTGACATTTTCTTTCTCCTCGTAATCCTCATGCTGTTCCAAGTTGCCAGGTGTACCTCACCATGAGGCATCCCTCTGCACATACATGGCTCTGTGTACTTGGCTCGGCTGAAAACCTCAGTTGTTGCATTCAGCATTCCTTTCAGTCCTGGTGTGGTTTTAGAATTTGGAGCATTCTTTGATGGTTTGAAAATGGGCTTCTCTTCAGTCACGACCTCAAGCAGCCTGGCTGCTGACATGTCCAGCTCTCCTAGTGTGGTCCAAGCTGAGTTCATGCCCCCCTACCCCTGAAGAGGCTTATGGGGCTTCCTTCTCCTAACTGCTGCTGCTTGCATCTTGCTGAAAATGAAGTGTGCTAAGGAAAATCAGTGAATCACTATCTTCTGAGATCTTTCCTAGTTATACTAAACAGCAACTTGGTTCTGTGGAGTAGATTAATGTGTTGATGGGCTCCACTGAATTTGTATCCTTGCTGGTTCATTTTAATCTATGAACCAAATTAAAGGCAGGAGTTGGAAGCGTTGTTCCTTCCTATATTTTTTTTGTCAAGTTGGAGACCTCGCACAATGTTGTAAAACAAATTGCATGCAAAGTTTTTATTTTGTTTAAGACCATCTGTTTTCCTCCTTAGATATCATGATTGCATGATTCTCACTGCTGTGCCTATGAAAGGGTTGTAGATGTTGCCAAAGATGTATTGGCTTAATTAAGGCTTTGAAGCTCATTTCCAAAGGTACCAGTGTGAGACTGTTGCTTAATATTGAATGCTATTCTGGCATCTGTCTAATGCTGAAGGTGAAGAAAAAAATGTGTAAGCCTTTAGAAAGCCTTTAGGAGAAAAAAAAAAAAGTAGGGGACAAGACAGAACAAATTCAGTGTGGCCAGTTCAGCATTTCTCCATTCAATGTCTTTTTGGCATGGTTGTCTTGCAAATCTTCCATCGCATATTATTAACACTGAAAAAAAAGTAAACTCAAAAGAAATATTTTGGCATTCAACATGCAATTTTCCCATAATTAATTGCATCCTTTTCCTCTACTTGAGAGCTAAGGAATTCTTTTACTTTGTATTTACATCTCAAATCCTTGTGAGCAGTTATATCCACAGTGTATGACGCTAAGCTTTCTCCTTCCCTGAACTCTCTTGTCACTGTTTACTTTGTCCCATAGCATGATCTTGTACAAGCTACTCCTTTTTTTCTTTTTCCTTCCCCCTTGCTTCTGTGTTCCTATGAGTAATGTAAGCATAATGATACTTCCTCTTTTTGTGTATTGCTCTTCTATTTACAGATAAAAAGCACTGTAAGAACCAAATGTTTCTGTGGGTGAAAGGGGCACTTTTTTTTTTTTATACGAAGTAGCAAGTACAGACCAACGTTTCGTTGTCTGGATGTGCCTCCATGCTCACTGCCTGGGTGTTGTGGACAGTTCACACAAGGGTGATCTATGCTGTAACTTCTTGTTGAAAAATAGGCTGAGCTGTTTATCCCTGAAGGACCATTACACTTTATTCAGTGCTTTGAAAAGTGCTTCAAAACCATACCCAGCTTATCATTCAGAGTAGCCCTGTCTGAGTGAACACATTAGATTATA
Organism: Galbula dea; assembly: GCA_013399015.1. NCBI lineage: Eukaryota > Metazoa > Chordata > Aves > Piciformes > Galbulidae > Galbula > Galbula dea. The sequence continues at coordinate 196,235 of VWZX01002556.1, read as the reverse complement.
TAAGCAATTAGCTTATGCCAGTGTTAGAGAAGAAGTAGGGAAGCAAAAGTGGTCTTCTGCAGCCATTGTGATCCAGTACAAGCTACCCATGAATCATGGAGCATTGGGCCAGTCTGGTGCTGTGGCTGATCTGATGCTCCCTAGTCTATGGGGAAAAAAAATGCAGAGTGTGGAAGGTGTTCTTGCCTCCAAGATGATAAATATTTATTTAATTGATAGTGGTTTCTTGCACAAATGAGTTCCTGATTCAGCAGCCGCATGACTTGTGGAACTACCTAATGTTAGCTGTCTACATCTGTGTATACTAGGGTGGGGAGGGGAACCGTTAATCCTCTACCTTGGGCACGTCATATGTCACAGCTTGGTGCAAGATCGTTGCAGACTGTGCGTCTGAAGTATTCCCCTGGTGCAAGGCACTGACACAAATAAGTCAATCACTGGCAGTACAGTGTCCGTCTAAGTTTCAGTGCATCCTTGGCTCTGAAAGCCTGCAAGCTCAGCAGGGAGCTTAAATGGAGATTTCAAATCCCTCAGCCTGTCCTTTGTGGATACTGAGCCACCAAATGTAACCATGCCCAATTTGATGCAATCAGTGCTCTCAAGCTCAAGGAGGGTGAAGAGTGGAAGTTTAGTGTACAGGCAGAATTATGGATGGCTAGTGCTGATGGGCAGAATAAGGAAGAAGAGAGGTTTAAAAGAATTTTAAAAGAATTTTAAAATGTTTAAATGTTGGTAGGGTGATGAGGTACCCCAAGTACATGTGCTGGACAGGAAAACCGAGCACAGCATGCCAAGGAGGATGAGGTGTGTGACTCCTGGGGTTATAATGGTATCTATGGAAAGTGAGAGTTAGATGTAGAAGGAGATGGCTGATAATGTTGCAAAAAGAGTAAGAAATGGGGGGTTGCTTTTAGGGGAGGAACGAAGTGCTTCGGTTGTTTTGTTTTTTGTTTTGTTTTTTTTTTTTATACTATTCCCTGACAGGATGTTTCTGGCTAGAATGGAGGTGCTCCCAGATATGGGTGGATGCGAAAGACATCAAAAAGAGTGCTCTCTGCCTTCTGAGACATCACTTCAGGGTTAAAAATGGACTGGAAGAGAAAAAGGGTGTTACACCTTAAGCAATAGGTGTGTAGCCAGCAGGAGAAAAGGCTGGTTTGGCTCAACTCTGCTCTAGTAGCTCCCAGTTCTTATTTCTTAATTAGTTGGTATTTGTAAATGTGAAGTGTCCTAGAAGTGCTAAGTATTATTATGGATACAAAAATTAACCACAAAGCCTAACACAAAGAAAAGTAAAGTATGGACATGTAGCTACATAAGCAGTTCCTGACATCCATTGACTTATGTCACCGAGCAGAAACTGCAGTAGTTATGCTGAAGTAGATGTGATCTAATGGGGTTTGAAAATTGGGTGGTATTTATCTTGGAGACAGCTGTAACTCATCAGGGGAGAAATGGTTTATTGAGTCAGTACATGTGGGGAGACTTTGAAATCAATTGTTATTTACCTGGTAATGAGTAGCTATGATGAACCAGTGGAATTTATTATGGAATGTTTTATAATGGGCTTTAAAATAAAAAAAGTCTTCTGGTCTGTCAGAGACTTTCATGTTTTGTTCTGCAGTGCTCTGATTCTGACCTCAGATGCCTGGCACGTCTGTGCTCAGAAGAGTCTATTTTGAACTTCAACATATGGTCACAGCAGCACATCCCTGTCACGTGGCCCAGTAGCACCAAGTTACGTATAGAGAAACTGCCTCTCCCAACACTTCCCTGTGGCAGGAGACCAAGATCCTTTCATGGAAGTGCAGCAGAACAGAGCTTCCAAGCTCATTACCCATTTTTTATACAGTATGGAGAGCATAAGTTTTGTTATCAACCAAAATAGACTTCCAGCTAACTGTTGCCTTGGCTGTGTCCCTGGGTAATGCTGTATACAGCATGTGAGAAACATTATTGGGAGGAAATGTTATTTCTAAACCCCAGACTGAGTAAATCTGTGGTAGGAAAACTGATCCTTATCTTAATTTTCTTCCAGCCAGTATCATCAATTTGCTCCTGTTGTTAGAAATGTGTGCTTTCTCAGGGGTATTACCAACTGTTGGAACAAGTTTATACTGAAGTAGTTTCCCAAGTTACTGACATAGTTTAGATAAGTGCAATATTTCCATCTAGGTTTTTCTTGAATTTCCTGCCTTTTTGTGTTGAGGTTAATCTTGTTTCCAAAATACACAGTATTTCAGTATCTGATAGATTTCTGTGCAGAAAAACAAGCTGTCATCAGAAATATCTCTCAGTTTAAAAACTGATTGATTCAAATTGCTGATAACAGATATTGACCAAATCAAAAAGGAGTCTGGAACCTGTTTGTCTGTACCATACAGATAATTCTTACTCAGGAGGTGGCTGCTTTCTCTTGCCTTTTTCCATGCTTGTGTAGCTGCCTTCAAATGTGCATGGAGAGATGTCCTGTCTCTGGGGGTTGTCTGGCTTCTTACTGAAAGGTTCAGCAAAAGTTGAAAGTCACAGAATCACAGAATCATTACGGTTGGAAAGGACCCTCAAGATCATCTAGTCCAACCGATAGCCCTACACTACTCTTATCCCTAAATCATCCCCTGAAGAAACACATCCATCCTCTTCTTAAAAACCTCCAGGGATGGTGACTCCACCACCTCCCTGGGCAGCCTATTCCAATATCTAACCACTCTTTCAGTAAAAAGTGCAGAGGAGGGCTGGTTTTTGTTTTGTTTTGTTTTGTTTTTTTTTTTGCAGTGAAACTTTTGTTTTCTCTGGAGATCTGGACTGACATTTGCATAGTTTAGCCTGCAAGGATAGCTTTACAGGTTCCTTATTTGCCTTCGAATTTTTTTGGAAATTTAGTGTTTCACAATACAACTCATGTTTAATTGTTTGGTTTTTATTTTTTGGAAGTCTGTGTAGAATAACTTTGAAAATGTAAACTAGATCTCAGATCATCATTATTGTTGTGCTTTTGCAGTGCTGGTTTAGATTGGGAGCTATTTCCAAGATAAGTAGATGTAATCCCTCACAACAACTGTTCGCTACTCAGGGAGACTTCTTGAGTGGAGTCTTGTCAGAGGAGCATTAGACAAATTTTCATGTAACCTTATCTGTGACTCTCTGTAGTTTATATGTGTTAAGGAGATGGAATTGTGTAGTACTGTTAGAATGGAGTCAGTTCACTATCAATGGGCTGTCCTGAACAAAATCATGGGCATGGTATGAGTTGTCAGGGCTTTGAAACCTATGAAAGGCTTCTGAGCAAGTTGTGGGCAACTTTTGCTTGTGTGTTTGATTTTGGTGTGGGTTTGGACTTTATTTTTGTCTTGAGCAACCAGAGAACTGCATGTCTATGGTGCACTGCAACTTTATTTCTAATATACCTGGAAGTTTTAAAATCACTTCACAGTCCATACTACACAATTAGAAGGAGTTTTTTTCTTAATCTGTCACTGGCATACAGCTACATCTAGGGAAGCATTTTTTCTTGTGAGGTGTACAGCAACAATTTATTCAGCTGCAATGTTTTAGTATGGACATAGTGTTGTCTCCTCTTGGAGTTCAAAATGAGCCATACTCTGCTGTTGTGCTGATGAAGGCATCAGGATGTTGTTCTGTTACAATGTAAGCCAGACTTAAATTAAGGCTGCTGCTACAAGCTTCTGGACTCATGCAGCTCCTGTCATTGGAATTGACATTGAAAGGCATAATGTTATCTGTGTGACTTTAACCTGCCAAAAGTTGTTAAAGGCCCCTCAAAAAGTGTCTTTTTGGGTTTTTAGCTGTATCAGAGCTCTGAGCTGGTTCATCCACCTTGTGATGCAAACAGCGTGAGGTGAGGATTGTGTGGTAGGAGGGAGAGTGAGACCACAACATCTGAAATTCAAGTTATCTCATGCTTTTGAAGAATATCAGCCTCATGTTTCATTACTGGGGCTTGGTTTTACAAAAGGAGAAAACTGGTTGATGGAAATAAAGAGCATCTTACTTTTTTTAAGGTAAAGGCTTTGAGGTAACTACCGTGAGCCATAAAGAACACACTATTTCTGTGAACACTATTTCCAGCTTATCAACTGACTAGCTTGAGCTCAGCAACACTGGGGGATTACTTGTGACTTGGTTATTTGTCCTCGTGGGCAAAGCCATTGTCAATGCAGCATAGTCACTATGGGAACATATGTCACTGGTTCATGTGGTGTTTGGATATATGTTTCTGGTCATTGCCTTGAAGTTCCTTTTCAAATTGGGGTTTGGTAAATGCATACATCTTACGGCACAAACACTTCTGTGTGTGCAGGAATACATAAAACTTCTGAGAGAAATTAACTACAAACTTAACTTTCACAGTCCTCATAAGCTTTGCTTTCTGGAATTTCTCTAGTCCTGCAGGACAGTACTTTTATCATGTGATGGAAAAGCCCTTATTAGAATAGCAGAGATGTCAGCTGGCCCTGAAAACATAGCTGTAGATGTGCAATAAAATGTTTTCATGACCATAGTCTGGAGAAATTATTGCATGTTTAATGCTCAAGCAAGTCAGTGGCTTGGGGTGTGGAAACTGAGACACATCTGAAGAGTTTCTGTTCACTTTGATAAGATGAAAGGCAATTTATGTTAAGCTCTAGCTCACAAGGGGAATGAAGCTAACAGTAGGAGTTAACCAGTGGGCTAAGGCAGGTATTGTGAAGTATCTGGTACTGACAACCGTCAAAGGTAGAACACTGGAGTTAGATGGAGTGCATATCTGGCACGGAATGCCTCTTCACATGTGCCAATTAAAAACAATTGTTAATAGTTACTTTGGTATTACAGCAGTACCAATTCAAATAACACATACAACAGCTTGATCTGTTACATGAATTAGAACAAAGATGGCCCTTTTTCCAGAGAGTCCAAAGTCCATATCTAAAACAAGAAACAGGTTGGGAAGAAAAGATCAAATTAAGCCAGGCTTCAGTTCAGTACTCTGTCCAGCTCAGAAAAAGCTTTCATGAAAGTGCTGAAATTCCTGCAATGACTGTCACAAATACATTACACTTACAAGTCTGTATGTAATGTGTGATGTGAAGGACTTAATGTGACTGAATTCTTGGCAGGAAATACAGTATATGTAAAGACTGTGGCAAATACTGCTTGATTCAGTTGCTGAAGTTCTGTACAAGGTGGGAGGAGATCCTGACTCACGTAAGCAAGAAATTGCTCTTAATATGAGAAAAAAAAAAATAAAAAAATCCAGAAATCAGTTTCAAGATTGTAGCTCTGAAAAACACCCTTAATTCTGGGTAAGTTTTCTTATTTGAAAATTCAGAATTAATTTCTATTATTTCTTCATCTCTTTCTGAAGTATGCAATCTTTTATTAGTCTTAAAATCGATCTTCTCAGTATGTCTAAAAAAATTCCAAAAGGTAGAATTACAGCTGTAATTACTCTAGGGGTTCAGGTGAACAAAAAATGCTGCTTCTTACATTAAAGAGAAGTGAAAGGCCTTATTTACATTAATAATAAGGCCTATTACACATAAACCAATGGCAGCATGAAGATTTACTGGAGGAGAAAAAAAAAATCTCCCAAGTGAGGCTTCCCTAGGGAAACTTTGGTTCTTATTGATCCAGATTCTTTTGCTTCTGCTTCTCTGAAAGTTTCTGTTAAGAGCTACTTCTAGAACTAGAAGGGCAGCAGGTATTTCAAAGCCTTGATTGCCACTTGAAAATGTTGGAAATTTAAACTAGAGTTGAAATGTAAAGGTGCTACCGAATTATGAAGGAATTCCAGCTTTTTCTGTAGCTGAGAATCCTCTATTGAAAGCAAAGTTATAAGATATTTAATTAGCTGCATCATCAGTCTGGTCCTGTAATATCATAATATGTGTTTTTCTCAAATGAGAAGGCCTCACACGTGTGGATTCCATTTATTGGCAATTAGAGCTTCCTTTTGCCTTATTCTTAAGAGTAAAGAAAGGGAATGACCTCATCTTTCCATGCAGAAGTCAGTTTGCTTTTTAACTGTGCCATATGTATGATCAAGTACTGTGGTGCCTATGTGTTATACCCCACTGAAGTCAGCTGGAATCTTGCCATGTTGCTAGGTCTGTGGAAATAATGAGGTTGTGGGAGAATCTTCTGTAAGCAGGTTGCTTCTCCACCCAACCTAACTGAAGAACTTAATTTGTGCATTCAGCAAGGTTGCCAAGCCAAAGGCTGAAATAATTTAGTGTGTAAGATCCTAAACATTCATAAGCTGTAAACCTGGGAGCCTTGAATTATATTAGATGCTTGAGGTTAGGTAGTGCATATATCACCATATCATTTCTTTTTGTGAGCAGTGATGTACCCTTTGTTTGTAGGGAATGCATCCATAAAAACAGTGTTAGGGTTGGAGAATCAATGGGTCACACAGAAGGAAATCTGAGAAATGCTGTTCCTCCACTGCTTGCAAATGTTTGAGGGCTCACATTTGCTGTCTTCATACAGCGACTTCAGAGAGGTTGCTATTTCATGTGCAGCCCTTCTGCTTGTCATCTTTGTTCACTTCTCCCTTGGCTTGAGAGAACAATCAACCCTATTTTTGTTTGCTTCCTTGAAATAGCATGGACAGATTGATAGCTTGCTCCTAAGTTATAAATGTTTAACAACTCAAAATGAGACTGAAGTAAAAATAAACAAGGAGACCCATGAGGGCTGGGGAGGGGAGAGGGGGGGAACCTGTTTGTCTTTTCAATGACTGAAATTTAATTAAGTATTGGTAGAACGTGGTGTGTGACCTAGGGGAGCAGGAGCAGTTGATGGATGACCTTGTAATGTTTTCTGGATCCTCAGAGCTATATTTAGAAAGCATTGTAGAATATGAGTAAAAAGCAAGAAAATGAGTGTTTAAAAGAGCAGTGGAGAGAAATAAGGATCAGGAAGCAAGATAAAATGAGAGGGAAAAGAAGATGATAGAGGCTGGGAATTAAGAAACAGCTAAGGTTAGGTGCTAATAGGCTGTGAAATGTGTGTATGGAGACTGAATGTGGGAGCGAAGGACACCAAGAAAAAAGAAAGTAAAACAGAAACAAAAGTGCTAGAGTGAGGGAAGAGGTTATTGTTTGTTCCTGCCTTGTTTAGGCATTTTCCTAGGCATTCCTATTCAAGAGAGATGGAGAGGATTGGTTGCCCAGTTCTCTGGGTGCAACCCCAGGTGACTGCAACATAGCAAGGCTGGGCAAATCAAACCCACCAGAGTTAGAGGGGATCAAACAGACCTCCAGCTTTGATAGCCCACAAGCATTGATGCCATGTCCCCAGTGGGCTGCAGGGTAATGCTGCAAAGGGGAGGATGACAGGAAGTTGTCATGGGAACGGAGGGCCTGAGAGATTGATTCTGAGCAGCAACAGGCCAGCGAGGCAGCCTAAGTAGGATTTATAGCACATTACAGTGTGAAAAACAGGAGAAAATTACTGTAAAGGCAGGAATCATAGCACAACAGAACATATCAGCTCTGAGATCCATCTTGCTAATTAAACCAGCATACTCTGTGGTGGAGCGTGCGATAAGCCTGTTAGCCTAAATGGGAGATGTTATCAATACTTCATTATAAAGTTTATTGTCTTTAAAGTAACAATGGAGAAGGGGCAGGGAAGTGTGTAACTTGACTAACCAATGGCACTCTGTCTGCTCCCTTTACTTAATAAATATCCATTCACTGTTAAGTCTTAAATCTATGAAATGTGTTTTGCTTCTTGAAATTTTCCAGCTGCAAGTCAATTTGCCTGTGTTTGTAGGGGTAAAAGAGTCCCGGGGGAAAAATGCAACTATTTATCAGGGGCTGTGCTAAACAAGTTTTAGCGTATCTCCCTTATTGAAGTCACTGACTGTGTCACCTGAGTGTAGAAAAACTAAAAGCCGACCAAACAAAAAGGGTGTGTTCCTGAAATAGGACTTCATTTTACACAGTTCTAGTACCTCTTATTTGAGGATCTCAAATCCCATAACATGCCTGGTGAGACTTGTAAGGACTCATTCAAGGTCATGAAGTAAATCCATACTGGGGCTGCAAAGTAGCTACAACTTTTTTCTGACCATGAGGTAATGTCTGTCTAATTGTTGAAAGAATTTTCCTTATTAGCATTATTGCATTTCCCGTGTCCTTTTTTCAGTTTTATCCCTGTAGTAACCAAACAGCTGTTGCAATCTAATCTGTGTAGTACATCATAATATTCTGAGTAGAAGATGAAAAGCCCTAGGACACTTCTACTTAATGCAGTAATTAATATTCTTGTTTGAATATTGACATACTATTTAAGGAAAAAATAAACCAAACAAAACCCAACCTGAAGCTCAATTGTTGACACATCAGCTGGTGTGTTGGAAGTGTTTTCATGTTGCAGAATCTGAGGCACTGTGTCTTCTGATGCTGGCTTTTAAGCATTTTAGCACATTACAGTATTGCAGCAGTGTTTAAAAATAGCCTAAACTCCTCATACTTCATCAGCTTTGAATCCTTAACTGCAATGATTCTATGATTTCTTGCTTCTTACAGTTTTTTTTTGGTTTTGTGCACAACGTTTCCATTGGCAGAAGGCTGCAAAAGGATTGGCCTAGGCAAACTGAGCACCACTAATGCTAAGTGACAAAATAGTGATGGTTGGCTAATGGCAAGGGAAGTTAGCAGCTTGTTCAGTCTTGTTTCCTTGAAGCCAAGGCCATCCTGTCTATTCCCCTTCTGCTGGGTGAAGAGGCTTTGCAGGTGGAAAAACATTCTAGGGCAGACACAAGCAATTGGTAGGAAGTTGAAGGGTAGTTATTCCTATCTTCATCTCATCTTGCTCAGGTCTGAAGTGCTATGTGGCTTTTCAAGGCTGTTAAGGTTTGACTACCCTCCCTCGCCACTGCTGCCTTTGTGCAGTGCTCTGCAGACACTTGATCTGCATCAACAGTGGGTTTCAAGTTTTTGTGTTGAGTGATCCTATGGCACTTCAAGCACTGAGCTCCTAGACATGTTTAACTTCCAATAGTAATTAATGTAGTATTTATCTGTTAACTTATTGTCTGTGATGAATGCAGTAAGAGATGAGGAATTTTGAGGTCTGTCTAGTCAAGACCTCTAGATTGCATAGATCTTTCTCAGATTAATCATAAAATTGGTAGATGCATTTCAAGATCAGTTGAAACGTAAAACACATACAAAACATTTTAACCTGAAGTAAAAGCTTGTAGTCAAGGCACTCCTGCAGCCCTCCTCCTGCCAAAACCTTGCCACATAAACCCAATACAATTTCATCCTTGAGATGAGTTCCTCTGCAGAAATAGAAATGCATTCCCTAGTGAAGTTTGAAGTGCTGATGATCGCTGAATAATTTCAGCTTGTGGCTACTGGGGAACGTGCTGCATAGACCTCTGTAACCATGCGGAATTTGCTACCTATGGTTTCTGCCAGTAAAGCAACAGTAAACTTTGTCCTTGTCTGCTTGCTCTAGAATTTTATTTTTCTTATATTAAAGCTCAGATGTAATCCAAAAATACTGTATACAGCCAGTGTGAAGTGCTGGGAGTTGTGATTGGTAGAGCACATCTTGTACACTGAGTAAGGGTGTACTTGGTCAGATTACCTTTTGGTGAGACAAACTGTTTCATGTAGAGGATGGTACATATGCTGCCATAGAGTTTGTATCTGGGTTGGAAATACTGTCCTCCTAGACACATCACTTGAGGGATGGAAAAGAAAAGAACCTGTGTCAGCAGGTTCAAGTGCACTGAACAACAGCTGAAGAGGAAATTGGAAAAGAAGTCACTTGCTGAACTTATATATATTAATACTAAATTAAACTCTTGAGGCATGTGATGGGTCACTGCTTCTCTAACTTGCTTTTAAAATAACCATTGAAGTTTAAAGAAGAAAACAATCCAAAATAAAATGTCTTCTACTCTTCTTTAGTACTTGGGAGTTAGAAAGAACAGTAAGTGGGAATTGTAAAAACAATTCTGTATGCAGAATCATAATCTCAATATTTGTAATTTTTTAAATTTATTAATGATAAAAAGGAGAGAGAGAGATGCACTAAATTGCTTTTTCTAATGCCTTTCTGTTGGCTTGTGATTTGAGAACAACTGGTGAGTGAGTTAGGTTAGCATGTGGCTGGTTACTTTGTGAAGGAATAATGTAGGGTGGTGATGGTGTCAGCACAACGGAGACACGCAGGGAGCACACATGTAAATGCTCACTCCTGACAAAAGGGATGGAAAGTAGGTTTGTTGTACTCGGTGTTAATGCCAAATGTACTGCTATGACTTTAATATTGATTTCAGCTGTATGCTCCCACTATCTCTAGTGAACAGTATCTCCCAATATCTGTAGTCAATACCTTATTGTGAGGAAAGTCTGGTTGAATCTCTCTTCATATGGGAATATTTTGCAAGGTCTGTGTGTGTATGAAATGATTTGCCATATAGATACTGATCAATTTACAAGCAGAGTGATAAGCAATGGATAGACAAAGCAAGCAGCTAGAGTAACTGAGTTCTAATTTCCTTAATCTTTTTCTTCAGGTCCTACTTTCTGAGCAGTTTTTATTGTTGGCCATAGTTTCTGTAGGTGCTTGAAAGCTTGGTCTGTTGCTTTCAGTGAGAGCTTTCAATGGTCTAGTACAGAGGAGAGCCCTAAGGGTTTGTCATGAAGGAGATCCATTTGGGAAGACAATTAAATTAACAACCTACAGCCCATTCTGTCTGCTTTGCAGTCAGGCAGGAGCTCATACAAAGCATGTGCAGCATCAGCAGAGGTTGTGAAAAAAAACCCAAACAAACCACAAACCACAAACAACCCCCCCCCAAAAAAAAAAAAAAACACACCCCAAACACAAAAAACCACAAAACACCCAAACAAAAAACAACCCACAAAAAAATATGTGCAGCCTTTTAGTAAGTCATCAAACCCATTGCATAGACTTTGCCCACATAACGGTGGGTCTTGTAGTCTTTTTTCCAAGGGCATTAAAGCGTGCCAAAGTACTGTGTCTGAGTGCTTTAGACATAACTTTTCTTTGTATTTTTAGGTGGACCTTTTACAACTGTTATTATTTCTAGGGGACTTTCTGTTTGCATAGTATTCTGTTAAAGTCAGAAGATCAGAACGTGACCCCTCTCTGGGAAGGGCAGTAACCGAGCAGTTGAATGCGTGTCTGTATGTTTCTAAAACTTCTTACCTCTCTTTCATGTTGATATAATTATCTATTGATCTTCTTGTTGCTTTCCTTATAACACTACTCTTTTTTTTCTTTTACCCCCCCACATCCCTCCCCAATTCGTCCTTAAATATTCAGTTTTCTTTTTCACTCTGTGCTTTTGTTATTAGCACTTTCTGCACCTTACTCTCCTCTGAGACCAAGGCTTTTCCAAAATGGATGTACTTAACTAGCCTTCCTGACTACTTGAAGCAGCCAACACAGAGCATTCATGCTGCTTCTGTGTGGTACCATTTGGGCAAGTACATTTATTTTCCTTTGATGATTGTCTTGTGAGAGCATGCAGTTGTCATGTCCTGGGGCTGCACCGTAGCACTTGGTGGACAGTACTTCATTAGCTATTTGCTGTGCTTTTAATTTTCACTAATGAAAGTTGTAATACAGTAGTTGAAAGAGGAGAAGGTGATTCACAATGAACTGTGGTGCTATTTTTCATTTTGCCACCAGCATCCTGTTTGTGTGCTTTAGGAATGAAAGGGAGTAAAAAAAGGTATTGAATTTTCAGATTAACTTTTCTATGCTGAAAACTTGCAAGAACACTTTCTGATTACCATCCTTGCTGTCTTGGACACTTTTTTTGAGCAGAAGCATCATTGCTGTCCCTGGCAGTGTTGAAGGCCAGGCTGGATGTCGCCCTGGGCAACCTGATCCTAGTGTGTGGCATCCCTGCCCATGGCAGGGAGTTAGAGCTAGATGATCTTTAAGGTCCCTTCCAACCTGAGCCATTCTGTGATTACATAGGTTCAGGAGATCCATTAAATGCTGGTGACATGAATGCCAATGTGAAGAAGGAAATGGGAACAGCTGGAACAATGTGGTTAAATGATAGCATTTTTAATAGTTTTTAATACTAAGTGTTAAACAATAGAAAGGCTATTCTTTTCTGTAGTAAAGTGCATGGAATGGTAAGAAGAAAACCTGGTGGAAACAATGGGTGGTCTTTTCTGTGTGAGAATGTGAAGTTCTGTATAGTAAGTAACTTCACTGTTGGATCCTTCTTTAGCACAAACTCTAAGGATGCTCTTCAAAATGTGATGTTAACTCTGTGTGTTTGGTTTGTGTATAAGATAGGCAAAGTGACAGCAAGTATTTTAAAGGGAGCTCTTATCTGTTCTTCTGCTGTCCCCAAAGTAAAAAATGCAGTTTCTGTTTAGTTAACTTATTTAACTCCCCCTAAATTTCCATTACAGCCAGATCAGGGCTGTTGGGTGTGATACAGCAATGTTCCATGAGGGGGGAATTGAAATACTTTTCTTCTGAAAAGCTACTATATGGTTTACTAGCATGAACACAACTGCTTTCATGTTGAATGTGTCTAATGTTCCTGGATGCTCTTGAAAGCAGAGTAACGTTGCCAACTGGTTAGAGGAGCACCAACTTTCCAGCAATGCTGATATCTGGAGTACTTTGTATTCCTTATAAACAGCATTGAAGATTGGCAAATAGTACATCTGGCACTAGTTTGAAGCAGAGAACAGAACTAAAAATAATTGCTGTACATAATATACACTTGTATATAGAAGACCTAAATGAATTGCTTTGCTGTAGCCCATGAACTATTTTCTCCTACTGTCTGCCAAGGTAATTTGGGAATCAACGTAAATGGGAATTTACTCCACCAGGCTCATTGCTCAGATTGTTGTTTTGTTGTTTCCACTGAATGCTGGTTTGCTATTGGAATCCTCTGAATGAGATTCCTGTGAATGGAGAATGATTTTTGGTTTGTTTGGGTGGGGTTTTTTTTGGGGGGGGGTAGGGGCGGGGCGGTGTGGGACTGTAGTGACGAAATACAGTAAATACAAACCAGAAGCATTCAGCAAGCATCAGACCCGTTTCATCTGTAAGCTTAGGTATTCAGCAGAATGTCAGCTGTACATCAAGTATGCTTAATATGTGGTAAATGTTGTTTAGGATGCTGCTTATTTGCCAGCATGATAGCATGTACCTATTCAGTAAGTAACCTCAGAAGGTCCAATCCTGTTCTTATTTTCACCAACTTGGAAATGGAGTGACTTTGAAAGCTGGCCATCTGCAGGAATGCTGTTCTTCCTTTAGTAATATGGACTATGTCCTATAAATTCCTTTGATATCTCTGATCATTGTGATTAAACTGTGCTTTCTCTCATTACATCAAATGACTATGCATGATGTCCTGACACAGAATGCGTTTATGTAATGTGGCTTATTGATGTTTAGTGTCTGACACAAATACAGCTGATACTTTCCTTTTCATATGTGATGCAACCTGCAGTACTTTTTTTTTAATGCAATAGTTGAATCAACTATTGAGGAATAGTGGAATCAACTATTACAGAAGCCCTCCATATCCCTGCCACTGATCACACAAACTTTAGCCTTAGCTTCTAGTCAGGGATAAGAGTATTCAGTAGCTTGCAAGCAGCCTAATCCAGTGACTTGAGACTTGATCTGAGCTATCACAGAATATGATTTGAGTTCTCACCTCAGTCCTTCACTGACATCTAAAAGAAGACAGGAGGAACTCTCCAAATTTCTGTACTTGTGTACTTGTCCTGTGTCCCAAGAAGGGATAACTTGTTGAGAAAGAAGGAAAAACATGATAAGGATCTAAGATTTATTCATCAGAATTGTAATTCTAATGCTGGCCATATGTGATTGTGTAGCTACAGCATAATTGCATTTCAGTGTTAAATACTGATTTTAAAGATGTCGTGTCTGCAAGATTCCTGGATATAATTATTATTAAGGTAACTAGAAAGATCAAAAATGAGTTATCTACCTCTTTATTTTGTGTGTTTCCTGATCCATCAGTAATTTAGGTGTCCGGTGCTGGCAATTGAATTGCAGTTGATAAAACACACCATATTTAATGGCTATCAGGTGTCAGTGGGCTTGATGTTTGGCATTATTGAAGACACTCTCTGCCCCAAAGCACTTTAAAAAAAAAAACGCAAACCCAAGACCCTCCCAAAAAACCACACACACATGCATGCCCTTTTCCCCCATCACTCCCACCTTCATCTCCTCCCTTAAAGAGGAAATTGAAAGGATACTGGGGATGTAGAAAGTGACAAAATGTTGACTAGAGTAGAGGAGAACATAAGGCTGGGCTTTGCACTGGCAGCCTTAGGAGGGCTACAGAATTCAGGAGTTTGCTCTTCCTGAATTGCTCTCTATTGCTTTCGATTAGTGAGATTATAGGGAAGCAAACAAGACATTTGTAGACAGAGCTGGTCCCTGAATTGTTTACTTGGGATGAGTGGAAGTTTCCCTTTAGTTTTAAGCCAATAGCAGTGATCTTAAGGGAAAAGAGGCAGACTTAGCTCTTGGAAATAAAATGTCTTGTAGCCTTAGGGTGCATAATCTGTGCTTCATCAGTGTTTAAATAGTTGTGCAACACATGGGTTCACTCTTTTCCCACTTTTTCTCATGATAGGTAGTCTTTCTTGCTAGAGGAGGGGGCAGCTCCTTTTAGATGCTGCTGCGAAGGAATTCACTAAGGTCTTGTCATTGGCACATTGATGTTAAGAGAGCAAGAGGAAAAGACTGGTAAAGCACCCAGTCACTAAGACCTTTAGAATCATGCTATATTTTCTGAGCAGCTGTCAATGGAGTGTGGGTGAGATGATTATTGTTTGCAGAAGCTTTATTGATCTTGGCTTTGAAGCCCAGAAATCTGTTTATGGCAGCCTATAAAAATGAAGGGCTACTTCTTTTGCTGAAGGTTAACACACTGTGTTTGTTTAATTGAATTGAAATGGCTTTGTGTTGTCTAAATGTCAATGTTAATGAATTTTTGAATGATTCTAGATTCTCCTAGTTGGATAAAAATATATAGATAAAAAGCAATATTTTAAAAGGGGGTGCTACCAACTTCATTAAAACAAAATAACTTAAAAGAGAAACACTTGCCTTTGGCACAGTTGAATGCATGAAATGGTTCTTTTAGGTTTCCAAATCTGGTTTGGGTTTTATGTTTGCTTTTTGGTGTGGTTTACTTTTTTTGTTTGTTTATTTGGGGTTTTTTTGGATTGTGGTTTTGTGGTGTGGTGTTTCCACCCCTACCCCCCTTCAGTTTGGTTTTGCATCTGTGTTTCTTTGGAATGCTGGAAGGAAAGGAAGAAATGCAGAAGATGCCTTTGGAACATCCAACTCTTTCAGAAAATCTCTTGATGGAAGATCATACTGTAATGAAATGGGAAGACTTGTATTTATTTATAGCTTCCTGATTGCAATGAGAGAGCTAGAAACTTGTGGTACTGCTTGGCTGTAATGAGTTCTTCCATGGGCTGCTGTGGGCATTTTTCCAACCTGGTTTTCTCATTCTGAAACTAGTTCATCAAGCTTTCTGTCTAGTTTCATTACATAGCTTTCTCTTTGCCCTGCAATTTGTCAGGCAAATGTAGTGTGTATTGCAGATCATACTGGAAGCTTAATTCACAAAGACTTAATCCAGAAGCAGCATTTACCAAAACGTACATATGTGGGTCATAATATTTGTTTTGCAGATGTGTTTTTTCCTCTGAATGTTGTATTGGCAGGATTTCTTATAAAGATCTTAGTTTTTGTCATGATGTGATGAAACATGGGAGTGTTTGAAAACTCCTACGATCCAGGATGCTGCTCTACACCTGGACAGGCTTACATGCAGTCCTTTTCCTAGATCCTTCACCATGTATTTAGGTCTCTGTCATATGTTTTGCATATCTATAAATGGATCAGGATGTTGCTGAAATATGCATTGCATAAACAGAGCAAGAAAAGATTGTCTGTGTCTTGATGTTGCCCTCAGTTATGTCTCTTGTGCTCTTACCTGCTGCCAAGCTACTCTGTTGGGGACTTTCCCCTTTAGTATCCTCTGGTTACACTTACATGTGACAGACACCAGTGACTGCAGCTCACAAGTGACCATTGACTGTAACATCTGCCTCTCTTCAGTTAATTATTTTCAAGTTTTGTGTCCCCAGTCCAATTTGTACATGTAGAGAGACTACAGGATTGGAAGCTAGAGGGAACAAACAGAAAATAGAAGGGTGAGATGTGTATTTAATCTCCAAGAAAACTGGAATATATAGCACCAAGCCAGCAAATGTGTTTGATTTTTTTTTTTCTTTTCAGCCTGACACCCTGAGTGCTCACTATGTATTTATTTGTTTTTAGAATTACTTAGAATTTCTCCCACCCATTTGTTGAAAGTTCCAACAAAGCAGTGGTGTTCTCCAGGGAATACGAAGTTACACAGATCATTGCACTCTGTCAAGGCTTTCAAATCTGGCAATGCTCTTGAGAAGGTTTGTTTCTGAAACATGTTCATCATCTATTAAACGCGTTCTCCAGGGAATGGTTGATAATATACAATTAAATGAGAGCAGAGCACAGAGGATATCCTGAGCAGCTGTATCCCTCTGGCTAAAATCTTCTATTAGCAGATGCTACTTAAAGAAAGGTGAAAGGAATACTAGCAGTTACAGATAATAAACCCAAAAAGATTTTTTGAGCCCTTCTCCATATAAATGTAGTCTTCATTGGAGCTTTTCAAATCTTTGTCTCATTTTACCTTAAATAACTCCATCATGAAGACTAACGCTATAAAAAGAAATAAATTAAATTACAGGCTTATTTGAAATCCTTTCCAAACATTAAAAGTCCCATTTCAAAGCCTTTGATCTCAATAGGTTCTGGATCAAACAAAGACTGTAGATTTGATCCTTTCATGACTTGCATATTTGGAACTTGAAGGGGTGGAAAAAGCAGTGAATTTCAATTTGCATGTTCAAAAGGCAGTACATACAGGGAAGGGGAAGATGTGATATAAGCTTACCCTTTTGATTTGCTTGAAGGAAGTCTTAAGAGAGAAACAGTGCCTCTTCTGGATGCATTGATGTTCTCTTGAAGATCTTGCAGTTGAGTTCATTCTAAGTAGAAATAGCACCTGCTTGGGTAGGGAGAGAAGGACATTCTAGGAAGGATCCCAGGTAGCTTAGAACAGTATTTTGTAATTTGAACACTTACTTTGTCTGTTTCTGGTAAATGTGTTAGTAAGTACAGTGTTGTGTTGTTTCCAGTAACAAGGAAATCTTTAACTCCCAGGTGATGCTGCAATTACATTTGTGGTGACACCTGAAGTGAATGCTCTTCAGATATACTTACTTTTTAAGACTGGGATTTAGCAGTCTTACAGAGTATTTAAGTTTCAGTAAGAATAGTTTTCAATGTATTATAGAATGAACAGATGAAAACAGTCAACTTTCTTTCAGTGGATCTGTCCATATTATGAGATTTCTTTTTAAATTTTTGTTGATAGCCCCAGCAGAGGATCCCAGGGTGAGCTCCAAAGGATGCTTCTGCTCTTAAAGGCCTCACCAGAATGATATGAATATAGGAAGTGCACTGCCTGCTTTTTTCCCCCCAATCTATACGTAGAAAATCTATGAAACTTCACAAGTTTTTAAATAGGCTATGATAATTATTAGATTTTCCTTTAGATGTCAGCTTGAGGGTTTTTCTCAGCTGAGGAGTGCATCCCTGGTCTTTAAGTCAATGTACTGTGGGGAGCCCCCTGCTTTCCTTGGAGGTTATATAAGCTGTCTGTTGCTCCAGAAGAAGTGAAAAACTCTAAGCTCAGGCATTCTCAGGCAGAAGCAGCCTTTCACTATATGGCTGATTGTTCCTAGTCTTCTCCAAAACCTAGGTGGAAGATTAGAAAGATTTATGTGGTTAGATGAAGTCTCTATCAAAGAGGTAACACTTTTGATGCATCTTTCTCCCCACCTTGACTATTCGTTGAGCTAAGTATCTGAGTGTAATGTGTTCAAATAGTTGAATGTGCTATTTTCTTTTGTTACTGGTAATAGTTCCATGCATGCTGTGGTATAACCATATTTGTGAACAAGCTTTAGGTGATTTATAAGAAATGTGAGAATCTGTGGTTTTTTTAAAGACTGAAATTATATTCCATGTTATTTTTCACTCTAAACTGACAATGTGTGAAGAAGTGATCTGTCATTTGTTAAAGACTTCACAAACACATGCTTGAGCAACAGAAGGAGGTATGCTTTCTATGCAAGCAATACAGGGCTCTATTTCCTTTGTCTCAAGGCTCTTTGCAGTCATTGTTATCCAGTTAAGTTTCCATACAGTTTGGTGAGAAGGTGGGATTTAGATATTTTTCCTGGGTGGACAATAGGACAGCAGTAGAACTTTCTCTGGAGTATTTGGAAAATCTATAGTTGTAGGCTTCAGAAAGAAGGCAAAACCTAGCAGTTGAGCATCTTCTATGCCATGCAGATAATTTGGGTTATAGTAAAGATGTTTGAATTTTATGTCTCTTGCAGACATCCCACAAATTAATTTGCTGTTTTGATTTAGAAACAGTTTTTGTTGTTCTCTAGTGAAAACATCTACAAATGAGTTGAAAAGGAAACCGTTGAGTTAAAATAAATCTCTGTGCAGCAATAGCTAATTAGATGTTCCAGACCATTCTGCTGCAGGGCTATGCAGTATAGTTTCCAGTTCAGTGCATTTTTGTATGCACTCTTTCTTCTTTTGAGCAGCAGGTTTTTTTGACTGTAATTTTTGTAAGGGTTGTATAGCTTGTTGCTTATACTAATCCTCATGCAGAAGCTGCACTTCCAGGATAGCATAACGTGGATATGCATGGTAAGATACAGTGTCTCAGTGGAAAACCACCACAGGAGTCCCAGTCTGAGCAACAGGGAGATTAGGGGTCTGCAAATGGCTGTATCAGATTTGCTCACGTGTCTTGTGCCACTGGTAGGTGAGGAGAAACTTCTTTTCCTCCCAGTGATATATAATTGCTTCTGTGAGAGGAAGAGCATCAAACATCCTGTTGCATCTCTTTGAAGAGACAGGACTTATCAAGGCATAATTGTGATTTTTTGCTTGTTTTATAATTGGTACTTGCCACTCCTAACTGTTTACAGCTATGAACTCTTCTGTATAATTCATTACGTCAAAATGAGTTGGTCATTTCTATTATTGCTGCTTCTTTCTCATCAGAAGCTGTAACATTGTTATCAGCATAGGTTCCTATCAAAATGTCTAAGATATTGTAAGGAATTGTAAGTTCTCTGGCCTTCAAATGTTTGAACGTTGAGTTATTGTCAGTTATTGGGAAAGACCATACAGCTTTTAAAGACAAAGAGATCTGGCAGTAATGTAGTTCTGTAGACCAATTTCAGAGTGTCTTTCTGGACTTGTAGGCCATATTTAGGTTCCCTGTCCTGGAGCTGGGAATTCAGAATTCTTTCTCTACTATCTTACTGACTTTGTGGTGCTTGGTAAATCATGTGGAGCCAAAGATGCTGTGCTACCAGACCTCTTAGTATAGTCTACCAGGAATTGCAGGCTCTTCTGGAAGAGTGGACCACTGAGGTCCTTTTCCTGACTGTCAAAAGAGATTAGTACTTATTCTTTCTAAGCACTGTGAAACATAAGAAAGAAAAAGGTATTTAAATTCTGCAGTGTTATGATTCTACATTGGAAATTGTCACATTTCATAAAGATTGTGTCATGCAAGTGTTTATTAAAAACAAAAAAGTGGAAGATGACCTTGCATTATTTGTTGTATTTAATTTTAACAGCATGTGGCTGAGCAAGGTTGTTGCTAAACCTGTACTATAGCTTCATGAGGATGCTGGGGTTGGACCCCTTGGGGTATATTGGGAGCCTAAAGTCGATGCGAACAGATAGTGAAAAGAAATCAAATACTTTTTGTCTATTGTAAGCTACTTGTATTTTCTTGTTGCTGATCTCACTGAAGACGTGTGGTAGTATGTCTTAAAACTCCTGTATTAAGATTTTGTTATTGTGTTCTCTTAGTAATTGTTTTCTGAGTAATAGGGAGTGATAGAAAAACGTTTTGTTTAAAGTCTGAGGCCAGGTTCTGTTTCTAAACATGCTTTTTATTACAGATTCCTGCAAGTAACTCAGTGCCCTTAATTAATAGTTTTAGACCATTTCTTTGTGTGCTGGCACAGATTTGAAATTGAATGTATTATTTCCTTTTTCCTTAAGTTTCAGATGAGGTGTTACTTGCTGGCTAGAAAGGCTTACATCTCTGGGGATATTAGTACAAAGCATGTGATTTCCCCTATCTATAACTTTGGCTGACACATGGCTTATCCAGTCAGTCTGTAGTAATGCTTTACACTTGTCACGTGCTTACTGGCACCCACAAACATATGCCCTCTGGACTACTAAGTACTTTTTTTTTTGGTGGTTTTTGTTTTTCTTCTTTTTACTTTTTCCAAATGGAAAGATAGGAATTCATGATAATGTTTCCAGTTTTCCTTTTTGTGTCCAGCCAATGGTTCTGAGCTCTGTAACACAGGGAGGAAAACTGATTCCCTGCAGATAACAAGGACACTGAACAAGCACTGCTCCATGACATGACGTTAGCCCTTACAGGCTTAATGCTGTGTCTGTGCAGAACACAGGCGCAAGCTGGTGCATCTGTTACTCATTTGGCAGTTCCCATTATCGCTCATGACTCAGATTGCTCATCTTCTTGGCAACCTCACCTAAGAAGGCCAGGAGTGAAAAAAATTCAAAGGTGAACTTAGTTCTCAGCCCTGGAAATTTGTGACTTGGTAGCAGCAGTATTGGAGACAGTGTAGTTAAAAACCTCTGTGGCTTCTCTCTGTAATAAGTCTGCAAGCAGATGTCCTTATTCAGAGAAGTGTCAATTGAGAAAATTTCAGCAGTCTTAAATGTGCTAGCAAAGAAAGACCTTCAAAATATCAGCAATGTGCCCTTGTGTGCTCTGCATACATTGGAAGTAGTCAGTTGATGAGTCTGTTGTATCCATACTGGCACTTTCAATATGTTTTGACATATTGACAAACTATTAAAAAATTGTGTTTTCATAGCTAATTACAATTCCTCCCTGGCAGCACTAAAGGCAACAGCATCAAACCAAAGGAAACACTTACATAGAAATGTATGCATAAAACCCCTGGAAGCACATCTCTTAGAATGTTGTGTGGGGAATAGCATGGCACTGTAGAGTAAAGGCAGCATTAAGAAATACCAAAATAACAGGATGCAGCAACATCCACCTCTCAGAAGAGCAAGTTATAGTACTCTTTGTTGGTACAAGTCACATTTCATGATGACTTCAGTCTTTTCTGTCTTCTCTGAATCAGACAGCCTAGTTCAACTTAATGTGATTAAAGTTCCCTAGATGATGCATCAAAGTTGTGAAGGCTCTTTTTGTCTCTGGATACAGAATAGGTAACTGTCTTTCTGTGGTATCTGTCATTTCAGCTTATTGGTGTAAAGAAAGAGGATGAGGAATGGGAATTGAAGCAAAGGCATTATCTGAGAGTGCAACTGATTTGAAAATCCAATTACCATTAGAAAGTTTATTGTGGGTAAACAATCAATCATGATATATTGCAGTGTTCATTAATACTGCTTGTTTATTTTCTTCCTTATCAGAAGATTTTGCATCCTGAGTAATCAAGCTTTCTTCCATCAACACATCTCAGAGCACCCTGAACAGAGAAATAGTTATCTTCACTTTGTAGAAGGGAAGAGAGACTGAAACTGGCCCAGTGTCCCAGAACAAACTAGCAGCAGACCCAGGAGAATATCCCATGCACCAAATCCGTTATCTACTGGAGCTTCTCACGGAGTTAGCCATCACAGCTAGCCTCTTCCTAATGTGCAAGGGTGTGTGTCTGTATGTTAAAGAGCTGAGGAGATAAGTTTACAGAAGGAATTGATTAGGAGTAATTTGCCAGGGGAAGGGAGCTGTGTTGTGAGCTGTCAGCTGGTAATGAAGCAAGGATGCCAACTGATGGGTGGACCAAAGCCTTTCCTGTAGAAGGGAGGAGAAAATTGGTTTCAAGATGCAACGGCTGTAATTGAGACTGTGAAGAAATAAATGGGGAAAGCTTGCAACAGCTGGAAACTGCTCTGAAGGAAAACTTTGAGCATTTGTTATCCTCTCAGGAGGTCTGTAGTCACCATGGTGATGCCTCTTGCAGACATCATCACCCATGGTGAATGGGGGGAAACCCAGTGAAACCAAAACCAAAGTTAAACAAAAGCTCCCAGGCAGAAGATTCCAAACATATGGGGAACAGGGGAAAGAAATAACTATTGGTGATGATGTTCTTTGAACTGGCACTTGAAAAAGAACTTTAACTACACATCTGAACAGTGCTGGAATGCGATGGTTGCAGGCTCTGTAGAAAAAATTTCGGTAGTTGTAAAGCAATATGTATTGGCTGCCAGGAGCAGTAGTGTTGGAGTTGGGGTTTTGGGGCCCACAGACACTTCAACAGAAAGTTTTCCTGTGTGTCCCCTAGAAAGGTGTGTAGAAAGTTTGATGGTATGCTTAGGTGTTATGGCTTCGAGGTGAGAAGGATGGTTATGTGAAGCCCTGCTTCAAAACTAGAAGGGGAGGGGAAAAAAGGTGCATAGAGATCAGAACTTATAACTCTTATTTTGTACTCCTTGGTATTCAGCTGACTATTACTTTGGTTTTTTTCCCCTTCCAGTTTCATCTCATTACTCCTAGCTGTCCCTTTTTGCTGCCACTTTGAAAGTTTATCTCCTTTTTCACTATAAGTATCTTTAAAATACACTGCATAGGTAAGCTATGCGTAGAGTATATAGCTTTTTTAATCTCCTTATTCATTCCTTTTAGATCTGGATAATTTATACAGGAGCAGAAAGGGGTGAGGTTAGTGAACTCTTCCATCTGTGTTTTTTCCTGAGATTTGAATAGGTTAGTATATTGAGTTCAAGAAATAATTTTTAAATGTCTGTGCTTCAACATTATTGACATATGCCCTGATGTTGTATATTATTTGTTTGTATATTGAGGGCAGGCAAAAGGCCTCTCCTTACATCAAGATTCCATTGGGCTGGTGATGAGACAACAAATGACTATTTATAATTTCTGTATTGGAGATACTACCCTGTAATATCAAACTGGATGCAAATGAATTTACTAAGAAACAGGAGGAAAAGCAAAGAAAAAAATAGGAGCTGCAGTAATAGGGTTGTGTGCCTGGAAGCAAGAAAAATTTTATTTCAGAATGTTGTTCAGGTGGTATTTTTAAATAGAAGTCTGTTTGTTTGGATTGTGTGGTTTCTAAAGAGTCTAATCAATGACCAACCTTACGTGGCATACGCACGTAACTAGGAACTTCCAGGCATTGTTCTCTCAGATTAAATGCTATTTACCATACCCATCATTTCATAACTCACTTCTTGTGAGTCTTGTTGAAGGTGTGTGTCATGGGAGATGACTGGAGGAGAAAATACTGAGATTGTTCTTCCTTTCTGAATACAAAGGTTAGCATGGAAGGAGGAAAAAAACATGAGTGCAAAAATGTATGATGCCAATATATCAGAGAAATAAAGGTTTTGCTGATTTACTGAATGACACTACCTCTTTAGCCTTCTAATAAGAATAGTGCTAATATGTTTGCAGTAAGGAAGCATACTAAAATGCAGTATTTTGATTTATGTAACACTTAGTGATAGAAATCTCCACATCTAAAAGTAAGAGCTGAAAGGCACTGGTACTTCATATCTTCCTGTAAACTTTTTAAGAAAGATACTGACATGTTATTAAAAGTGTGGGGGTGGAGGAGGGCTCTTGTGTTTTCTGTTAGTTGGGCAAGCATCTCTAGTTACCACTGTCATGGGAGCCTGACATGTGCTTTTGGGAATTGATATTTGTTTGGTTTTATGCTGATACTTTCTTGGTATGGTTTATCTTGATTCCTTTGCTTCTACAAAGTCGATCCCATGGGGCATGTCAAAAAAATACAAAACTTTTTGCCTACCAAAGACCTTGTTTTTGTAGCATTCCATATGGAAAACAAGTGTAGTGTATCTGCAAACATGGTGGAAAATAGTTAACTATTCTGTGAGAGTTAATATTTAATTATTGCTGAGATACAAAGTTCCTTCATCAGTGGCTAAGAGAGCTTCTGTTCTGAGTCCTTGGTGACTGAATACAGAAATATACGTAGACCATATTTTTTATGGTGCCCAAACTCAGTGTTTTCATAGTTGCTCAATGTCTGGAGACAAGTAAGACACTTATTTTGGCATCCACTAGCACACAGTCTGTGCTCCTTTCTCTGTAAGGCATTATTCATATACTCTGCTTGATGTAGTTTAGCTGTAGATAGAGCAGTGCAAATTAACTTACACAGGACAGCTTTAAACTCCCTCGCAACGTATAGCCACTTGGACTAACTCAAAAAAGAGGGTTGTACATCTTCTGTATTGCTTGGTTTCTGGGCTTTTTCAACTGGATGGTCTAGCTCCTGTGTAAGTGCTAGCAATTCTTTCATTTCCTCTCGCTCTACCATGACAGTAATTGGTTGATGATAGACTATGCCTAATGACAATATAACTGGGCAGAAATGTCTATTACACTGTTCCACTGTGTGTGGTATAAATCCACTCTGTCAGTGTTATCTGAGGATTCCTCTGAAAGAGAAATATCCATCCTAGGTACTTATGGAGTACCTTGTTGTGGAAGAAAAAGAGTGATGGAGAAAGTTCTTATATATTGTGTAACAGGTGGAAAACTTCACTAGTGGCAACTTCAGTTTTCCAGCGGTTGTTTTTCCCCCAATATAAGATGCTACAGAAGGTATTATATTTGAATATGAATTAAGATGCAAGAAGATACTGCCTCTAAGTATCCAAATGGGCATAGTTTCTTTTATAACTAAACATACTTAATTTAAGTCACTGACCTGAGATAAATTGCTCTAGATTTAAACATGTTGCAAGGCTAGAATGGTATTCCCTTTCCATGTGTGTTGACCTTAACTGTTCTGTTGTGCCAATTATTATCACCTTATCAATTCAACATTTTATGACTTTATAGGAGAATCAAATGGATAGAATAAAAGCCAGAGGCTACTGATTAAAAATGAATAACTTTGAGGATTAGCAACTGTGACAGGGAAACTGATTTTTACCTAAAAAGAAATACATGAATGTACAAGTGTGTTAAGTGTTTCAAAGTTTTCCCTATATGGAAACCACTTTTCAGAATAGCCTGTGAAACTCTGAACAACAGCAACAAAAGAACTGATGAAACAGCCTGCACTTCTCAGTTCTGAGACCAATGAAAGAAAATTGGCTTTTCCTGGAATTTGCTTTCTGCTCTAAGTATACACTGCAATATATTTAGTAGTACTGAAGGGGAGGTCTAGCTCCATCTGCAAATATGATGGGGAAATAGTTAACTGGTTTTGGTAGTTAATTGTTCTTGAGATACAGGTCCTTTCACCAGTGGTTAAGAGAGGGAAGGACTTCCCTGAAGAAACTGCAACTCCCTCAGGCTTTGTATCTTGTAAAAGCATTCCCTTATGGAAAAGCAAAACCAATTCTGTAGTAATCTTATTTTCTAAAACAAAGGAGCAGAGTTGTGAGTTGGATTTGGAGGAGAGCACCTAAATCTGAAGAGCTAACCTATAGCACTGGGAATACTACATGAAAGAGACCATTCGACTTAATTAAAATGGGAGAAAAGATGATATTAAGGAACTGGATGTCTAGGCCCATTGCCACAAGAGGGGAAAATACTTTTCTGCATTTGCAAGAAAATAGGGCATTACGGTATACAGAACACCAGTAGCCCTTGGTGTGTTTTGTTAAACAGTTTTCTAATTGTATAGCTCATGAGCAGGTTCTGCTCTTTGACCTAAGTGATTTCTCTTGGGACGGGGACTTCTTTTTATGTTTTCAGGCTGTTAAATAGATGAGGTAACATTAGCTTGCCCACCGTGAGGATAAGGGTGATTTCCTGAGTTGTCACAAGGAGAGATCAATTTTTAACAGGTATATTGAGGACAGCATATGTGAAGGGAGGAAGTTTTCTGAGATAAAACAATAGTAAGATCCAAGAGCCTATATCACCCTGTGGCACTTTGTCCTTCAATAAATTTAGCAAGAGTATGTGAGATACTCAGAAAGTAGGTGGGGAAACAAACAGTGAAATTGTTATTAATGGAATATTATGACTGGAAAAAAAATTGTAAATGCCACGTCTACTGGAGATTTACAGCCTAGACAGACTAACACCAGTTTCTGGGAGGATTATAGATCAAATTTGCTTAGAAGCTACTTGCAAGCTCCCAAAGGACAAAAAGCTAACTTGGAGTAGCCACATGGATTTACCGAGGGCTAACTATGCCTGACCAACCTCATTACCTTCTAAAATAAGACTAGCTCTGTGAACAACAGGGGTACAGGAGATGTTTACTTTTACTTCTGCAAAGGCTTTGATGCAGTCTCCTGCAGTATCCCTCTATCCCAGTTAGTGAGATATGGGCTAGGTAAGTGGATGATGAGGTGGATGGGAAATTGGCTCGACTGCTGGTTCAAAGGGCTGTGCTGAGAGGCAGAAAGTTCAACAGGTGCTTATGACTACTGATGCCCCTCTGGGCTCGATGCTGTTGCCAATACTGTTTAATGTCTATATGTTGATCACCTGGGTGATGGAACAGCATGCACTCTCAGCAAGTTTGCAAATGACCAAATTGGGGGTGCTCATTGAGCTGCAATTCAGAGAAACTTCAGCATGAAAGCATGGGACCATCATTTGAATCTTGAAGTTTAACAAAAGCAAATGTAAAGTCCAGCATCTGGGATGGAGAATTCCTGTGCAACAAGACAGCAGGCTATGTTCCATCTGAATGGAAGAAAGCAGCTGTGTAGAAAAAGTGAGTAAGTATTTTGAATTCAAGTTAGTAGTGTGCCTTTGTGCCGAAAAGAGCAGATTCCATAGTGATCTGCCTTAGCAAGAATGCAACCAGCAGGTCAAGGGAATTAATTCCTTTCCTCTAGTCAGTACTTGTGAAACCACATCTGGAGTACTGTGCCCAAGTTTAGTCTTCACAGTAAAAGATGGGTTTCAAGGGTGGAGCAAGTCTGGCAGAAGGCTGCCAAGGTGGTAAAGGTGCTAGAAAACATGATACGCGAGGAGAGTCTGAAAGAGCAGGGTTTGTTCAGCCTGAAGTGGACAGAGGGAGGAAATACTATTGTTGTCTTTATCAGACTGAGATTTTATAGAGAGGACTTTTCTTGGAGACCCACAGCAATAGTATGAGAAGCAACAGGCACAAGATGGAATGTGGAAATCGTTATTGAAACAGTATGATGGTAAAACATTGGAACTGGATGCCAACGAAGTTGTTGTTGGCTGTTGTTTCTTTGGGATGTTCAAAACTCAGCTGGAGAAGTTCCTAAGCAATCTGATAGCACTGGTTTTGCTGTGAGTTGGTTCCTTCCAATTATTTGATGATTCTTTGTTTCTAGATATTTGTGGTTAGAAGGCCTGCATGTTTTCTGTTTGCTGTGGGAGTGTGAAGTTACTGTTTCTGCTGGCTGAGCCATCAGCACTATTCAGTGATGCTAGTTCAGCTTCAGTGCAAGGTGAAGGCATTGGAAATGACTTTTTATTCATATTTTACTGTTGTTATATCACATTCAGAAGGATGCTTCTAAAAGACCAAACATAAATGATCAAAAGTTTGAAAAACCCTAGGTTTATAAAAATTTCATATTTCCTTCCTTCTTTCTTTCTCACCTTCCAAATAAGTCAGGAGGTAAGCGATAATGTGCTACTTGCATGCGTTTCTAGCTGTCACCTATAGAGCTCTATAGGATGCAAGTGCTGTGGTTTCAGGAAGAATGAGTGACCCTTAACATAGGGCTTAAGAGGCATTCCAGGCCTGGAGATGAAAAGGATGGAGAACAAATCCTCTGTATTATTGAAGCGTGTGAAAGGCATGAAAGAGCTAGAGGCAAATCAATAGTTTGCGTTTACAGCACAGGAGAGAAGAAAAGATAGACTGGGATTTATTTTTCCAGCTTATTTGAGAGATATTTTTTTTTTTTTCCCCCCCACAATTAGGGAACAGAGAACTGAGCTTTCTGTAGAGTTGTATGCTCCTGGCACTCTGGAAGGTGTGTCCGAAAGAGAACTCTTCCCTGTATTGCATCCCAAATAAATGATTTAGTATTTAAATACTTTATTGGAACTACAGCTGACAATTCACAATAAAGCAGTAGAAACCACAACTAAAATGTTGAGATTCAGTGCTTGTGGAGATGGAGATTAATATATGCTTGGAATTTGAGTGAAGGAAAGGATCTAGTTTAATTAAAGTTTCTCAGTGTGCGCAGGAGATGAGGTTAAGAGGATGTGGCTTACCCATTTCTAGCTGTTTCTTCAGCTTTATTAGTTTAGCTTCTCTCTCAAACTTTTCAGCAATACCATTCACTGCTCTAGGAAATACCTCCTTCATGTCTATACAGGTGTTTGGCTAGTACCTGTTATGTGTCTACCATAGCACTGTATGGTGGTGTGGTACATTGCCTTAGTGTAAAGCTTGCCTCTGAAATGAATCCATCAAGTTAAATTCCTCCTTTTTAGTTTGCATAGGTCCCCTTCAAGAATAGGAAATGCCAGGACATTTAAGATCCAAATACCATATACAGATGCAAAAATGTAGTGTTAAAGTATTATAATGTATAAAGAAGGACAAAAGCTGCCTTTGAGAATATTACATATATTATCCGTAATAGTCATAGAAACTTATTGCCTCTCTGCCTGAAGTCACCTAATACTTATTCAAACTGAAGCACAGGGAAATCACTGCTGTCATTAGGTCAATGTGATCAGCCCTTTCATTTTCTCACTTGTGTGACATATGCTGTTGCGCTGTGCAACTGAAGGCCACAGACTCATGGCCTCTCAGGTGATGATGTGTTTTAGTCTAGAGTGTAACCACTGAGATTCTCAGCAAACAAGAGTGATGGAAAAACTTCTAGAGTGTGGCTGGATATCAAAGTCATAAGAGTTCTTGGTCACCTCTACCAGAGGGAAGAAGGTTTGCATTTTTTTACAAGTCAAAATGCCACAAGCAATCCATGTTTGATGGTGCTGAGTTCATCATGGTAATAGGAATAGCTTAGTAGTTCAGTAGTACTAAGGCTGTGGTGTTGCATATGCCTGTTTCACCCTGTTCCCCTGGATGAGACCCAGTTGCAGCTTTGCCACTGAATCTCATGGTGGCAGCTATTGCTCTGTGTAGCTGTAAGATGGAGAAAACTCCATGATGGTGTAAAAACTGTGATGCTGAGGTGCTTTCTAGTGAATTGATAAGAGAGGACTACGGTGGGTGGGTTTTGTGGCTGATCAACTTCTTTTGCTTTGAAAGAACGGTAGCTAGGCATGGGAGATTAGATGTCTTCCATGAGTGATACTGTGTTTGTTGTTGGGATAGCAGAGGATGCTGGGAAGGAACTGATACCAAAGACAAAGTAAACTGGCTGAGGGGAACAAAGTTGCAGGTCAAGGTGAGCAAGGTACTGAAAACCACTGCTTTTTCTCTCCTCTGCTGGCTGACTTCAGATACAGTTGTTCTTGAATGATCACAATCAGTATATCAAAATAAATGCTTTATAGAGTAAGGTAAAAGGAGTTGCTGGCAAGACTGTAAATCCTCTCATGGAACAAATGATAACTCAACTCAAGAGCCCTTTTGTCCTGGGATTGTGGGAAGGATATAAATTCTCTGAAAGTATCTGTCAGTTGAAATTGCTCTGCATTCATCATGCTAGCCCTCTGAATCATTCATTCATGTCATAAGAGACTAAAGAATTGGCACTTCATGGTGAGAATGATTAAACAACCATTACACTTGTCTTTTACTCTGGCATGGTACCTTTTTACAGATTGCCCGTGTAGTGCTCACATATGTCCACCTCTCCTAATGGTGGCTGTCCTTTCACGGTGGCAAGAAGAGGAGACAAAAGCAAGAAAAGCTGTGTATCGTTTACAGAATAGATTGTGTGCTCTATTTCTGACTCTGGATACTCTCTGGTTTTACATTCACACTAAATGACCTTGGGAAAGCTTAGAGCCTTGGGAATGGTGAGCTTCTATAAATGCTTTTTTTCTTTTTTCCTATTGCTGGCCTTCCAATAGTTGTAAAGGACAATGTCATATTCAAGGTGAGGTCAAAAAGCTCAGCACTCTGAAGTTCTTTCCTTGGTAGTCCAAAACAGACTCATTTAGTCCTAGAAGAGTATGCTGTGTCTATAACAGCAACCAGCATGAGAGTGGGTGTTCAGAATGAAATTTAGTACCAAGAACCTGAAATCCAGACTCGTAGGCATTTTACTTCTAAAGTTTTACTTTGGACTAGCTTTAGTGTGATCCTATAGACTGATTACTTGTTAGCAGCTGGATTGCATCTTCCAGTTTAGTTTTATCTGAGAAGTCAAGCTTGTGTGCTCTTAGGCTGTTCTAATGTGAACCAAAGCACAGAACCACAGAATATTAAGAGTTGGAAGGGACCTTGAAAGATCATCTAAGGCATGTGGTAGTAGATCAAGTTTATTTCAGAAGCATGCTACTGAAATGCTAGCAGCTAGCAAAAGGTTAGATCTCTAAAAATCTGCTTCCTGTTCTCAATTCTGCTGCTGATTTAGCATGTGAGATTTGGTGACTCTTATCTTCTGGGGCTCTGATTAATATCTAATAGCTGATATTTCTGGCCCAACTCTTTTTAGCTTTCAAGCCTGAAAATTTGGATTTGGTCTCCTGCAGTGAAGACTGTAAATGTAAATTGTTTTCTGTTTTAATACCAATGACTAAGGAAATGTGAACAGCTATGTAAGGAAGAATGAAGGGTTACCTAAATTTAAAACAAATAAAACCTTGTAGTCCCCAAACTGGTCATGCAAGATGGTATGTTACTTAAAATTGAAGTGAATAAACAAAACTTGAGAGGAGAGCAGTTGTTCTTGTGGGTTTGGGTTGTTTGATTGTTGGTGGGTGGTTTTTTTTTTGGTTTGGTGTTTGTTTGTTTTGTTGTATAAGATACATGGGGTTTTTTGTGTATTTTTTCTGATAGTTTTTTTCTTTTAATGGAAAAAAACATAGCTTAAGAATCAAGATCAGAAAGATTCTTTGGAAGAGAGTTTCTTGGGCTAAGATTAATAGCAGCAGTTTGGACTCTATCCATCCTGAGCTGTGTCTAGGCCATTTTGATACCATTCAGATTCTGTAAAACTGTAGTGAACTATCATCCCTATTCTTCCTCCAAGTCCCAAATGAGCTATGAATCCTGCTGTGCTTCTCATCACTAACATTAGTCTCTGTATTCAGCTTCGCTGGCATGATGCGTTCTGGGCTTCTCCAAGGACATCCTCTCTGTGCTCTTCTATCAGAAAATATCAAGAAGAAATAAGAAATTGCATCCAATAAATAAGAAATTGCTCTTCTTTGGCAGCAGAATGCAACTGAGAAATATTTCCATATACCTTTACTGAATTGAGTCATATTTGTGCTTAATGAAGTCTCTTTCCAGGTGGTGGATAACTTCAACCCAGTAAACATGTCTTGCGCAGGTCACAGGAACTAGGCACAGTTTTCTGGGCAGTTCTACCTAGCCATTTTTATCTTCCCATTCAGTTGTTTGAAGTTTCTTTTGGTCTTCTATAAGCAGTGCATTTTTTTTGTAGAACTTTATTCTGTGCTGTGTGGACCTGGCAGAATTGTCCTTGTGGACCTCCTCTAGATTGACATCTGCCTTCTGGCTGCCTGAAACTGTGGGGGCTGAATCTGACAACAAAACTGATCTCTTTACTGAAAGACATGGCTAAATAGCTAAGGGTGGTACAACCTTGACTGCAAGACAAGGTTGACACTGAGAGACTATAGGGACAGATTACTGTGTCTTCCAGTACAAGAACTAGGGAACATATAGTCTACTTAGTAAGAGCAAGTATGAAAAAGGTGATTCTTCATCATTTGGACTGGAGAAGACCTCAGGAAGTCTCTAGTCGAATATCCCTGCTCAGGGCAGGGTCCGCTGTGAGGTCAAATCAGTTTGCTTGGAGTTTTATGTAGTCAGATCTTGAAAACCTCCACCCAGAGACTCCAGAATCTTTTTGGGCAACCTGTTTGACTGCCTGTCTGTCCTTGTGAGGAAAAAGCATTTTTTCTTTCTATCAAGTTAGGTTCTGACTTCAAACTGTCTCTACTGCATCCTGTTATCAAGCTGTACACCACTGTAAAGACCCTGCCTCTGTCTTCTCAATAACCTCCTTGCAGATGCTGTGAGACTACTTTTAGGTCCCCTTGAAGTTTATATCATCTTCAAGCTGAACAAGCCTAAACCCTTTAGCCTTTTCTGCACAAGGCAGGTGCTTCAGCCAACTAACCATCTTTGTGGCCATTCACTGAACTGTAGCAAGTTCAGTTTGACAAACCAAAACCAGATTCGTTATTCTGGATGCAGTCTAACAAGCACTGACCAAAGGGGAATAATAACTTCATCTATTAACAGGCAACAGTCCTGTTAATAGAGTAATCCAGTAGAGGACAGTATGCTGCAGGCTGCTTCTGCCGATGGGGGCCCACAGCTGCCTAGTGTTTACTTTGCTACATCACTTGTAGATTTGCATCAGTCATTGCTAAATGCTTGTAAGCCATTGTTGTGAATGCAGAACTTCTAAATGGAGTCAAGGAGAGACTGAATAAGTGCTGGGTAAGTAGAAACAAGATCTTTTGGGGGTTACTATATAAACAAACTGCATGAGGCTGAGTAGGTACATAGAGTGCTGAAAGGTACATAGAGTGAGTGTGTACTTTAAGGAAATACACTTGTGCTACACTTGGTTTTCTTTTTCACGCTTAGTTTTCCCTGGATGTCTGTTTAGGATTAGTGCTGAAGACAGTGAACTAGGTGGATTCTAGTCTAACCAGTTATGTTGTTACAAAGTAAATTAAGATATTACTGAAAAATCTTCCTAGCTGTAATCTTTCTATATGTAAGTTGGCGTGCCTATAGTTATCTTGGGTCCATTTTAGTCAGCAGCTAATCCCTAAATTCCTTCTGAGATGATAAACATCTCCAACGTACCCCATGGCAAATTCACATTGGGGGGAAAAAACTACTTCTTTCCAGTACCTCAGATGTAGGGCAATTTGTAGTTCAAGCGTAAGCTCTCTTGGACCTTCTAGTAATTCTAGGAACACTCCCTTGTGCTCCCCTTTTTCTCTTCCGATCTTTTTAATGCAGTGTAACTAATAAGAACTAGCATACTGTCTGATCCGATTGTTGGCTGATGCACACATACGGGGAGGAAAGTGACTCATATTAATTTGCTGTCATTAAAAAAGACAAACACAGAAAGCATGCATGATCTGAATTGCTGCTTCCATTTTCGGTTGGTCTTGCAGATTTTCTAACTACTCCTCCTTTTTCTATAGAAGAAGCTCTGTCATGTTTTAAAGTGGGGAAGGAACTTCAGTTTCATGTCAAACAATGTCTGCTTTTTGAGATGAGTATGGTGTTCAGTCTAGGTCTCAAGAGAAGAGCAAGCGTCCTGAAAGGGAGAAGAGCAAGAACCAGTTAATAAAAACTCCTTTTAAGCACAGAAGTTTGCTTTTTATTTTTTTTGAGGGTAAGACTGGAAACTGCATTTTTCAGGGTTTTAAGTTTTCTTCATTCTTAGCGGATTTCTTCATTCTTAGCTGATTTAAAGCCCTTGATAAATGAAAGGGTGTTTCATCAGTCATTTCATAAAAAGTATCAAGTCTGTCTTTGTTTTGTCCCAGGAGGCATCCTGTGATGGAATGGTGAAGTGAGCCAGATTATGATGATTAGATTCTCTGTAACCTTTTTAAATGCCTCCTCCCTGGCCTTTTAAAAAAATAAAAAATATATATCTCAAGAAATGGTATTTATATTAACAGACCTTTTAGTTCAGAGTATGGGAAACACAGGAACTGGGGCACAGACATGTGCAAGTGCCAGAGAGGGCCTTTAGGAGAAGGAGGTGGAAGGCTTTGCATTCTGGTATTCCAAAATTATATTCAGTTGTGATTAGGCTTCCATTTCATAACTGAGTGACAGGAGTTCAGAGGTCTCCCTGGGATATCCTGATATTGCAAATCATTGCATATACTGTAAGAATATTGGAGTATGTGCTTCAAGGCAAGAGGGTGTCGATGTCTAGCTTGTTCTTTGCCTCCTGAGCTCTGAGTCACTTTTGTCTAAGAACTTTTTTCATTTGGTGTGATGTGAAGTGAGATAGGAAGAGGAGTGAAATAAAGACTAGGATGAAAATGTAGCTGAAGTTCTAAGATTGAGGGCAACGAGATGACGGCTTATAACCTGAGAAGGAAGAATAGCTGCTCTCAAGACTGATGCCTTGTTAAACATAGAAGGGCAAAAGGAATGGGGCTAGTACACTTCTCTAGTTCTACTGCTGTTAATTTCTTTCTTTTAATCTTAAACTATTTATGTATCTTAAATTTAGTCTCTTCTCACTTCTCTCTTAATCTTTTTTCCTCCGTTCTTAATTTGTTTGATAATGGTACCTGGAAATGTTATCATGCATCTAATGTAACAGTGAGGCAAAGAAGCTGTATGCAGTGCATTTAGTAGACAAAACTCTCAGGAGTGATTTAAAATAAATAAAAATCACAAACTGGAAATGGGAAACACCTGTTAGGTCCCCTCTAGATGATACAGATATTCCAGCACAGCCAGAGTTGACTCAGTTGAAGTGATTTCAAGTAATGAAGAGTCAGATAAATCTTCCATGCTATTTGGGAGTACTTTGCAAAACTAGGTAAAAGTTTTATCCATTTTTACTGCTATTGTTCTTAATGCATATGGACACTGTTGAATTTCTTTGCTGTCCTCAAAATATTCTTTTGGCATTCTTTCAGTCCTCCTAAAAAATTCATTTAGAGGAAGTCTGGAGTTGCACAGCATGTGTGGTCTATTTGATGTAGCCAGAAGGACTTAAGTTGCAAAAATAACTGTCAGAAGCCTCATTTTTTGATCAATCAATGCACATACTTTTGATAGTGTACAGGTATCAACTGATGTATTATTGCCTGTGTTGCAATGTGGTAAATTTTTGGGGAGTGATAAATAGTTGGAAGCCATTTGAAAGTTCTGGTGCTCTTTTCTGGTTTATTTGGTCTGTATTGCTTGCTTTAACTCCCCTTTAGAGCTGGTGTTCAAAGCATGGCTTTTTTCCTCAAAAGTGTAGTAAGCATGAGTAAATAAGATGTTGAACTGTCTGACCAAGTTAAGGCTTGAAGAGCTATGCCACTACGTCAGTTTCCCTGGCTGGAACCCAAGTGGTCAAATATGCAGTTTACCTTTAGTTGTGAACACATGGGAAAGACCTTAACTTTTGCGGCAGTGGTCAGATTAATCTGGTCAGATTTCAGTCAAAACTTCCAATCCATATTATCAAAGCTTTTTATTAGAAAATAAATTGGTCTTAGCAACTCTTCCTTATTGGTTATTCATCTCCACTTGTTATGGCAGAAGGGCTCTCTATATAATGTTTTTGGAAACTACTTTTTCATTACATGACCAAATAGTTATGCTTCCTTCTGCAGCAAATTTAACGTGCTTTCTGATCTTCTCCAGATGTATGCTTGATCTCCTTTACCTTCATGCCAGTATTCTAACCTACATTCCTTTACTGATGCCTTCTCTGGTGAAGGAAATAGTAAATGAACTGCCTAGTACAGGTACAATGAGATAAGGGTCACCATTACTTAATTTTTCTCATTTCTATGGGCTTGTCAAAACTTCCACCTTTTCTTACTGAGACTGGGAAATTTTTGAGTGTCTGCATAAACTACCAAGTCTCCATTATTTAATTACCCCTTTAAAGGTCTGCTGAAGACTAATTAAGGGTCTTCTGGCTACTAATTAAGGATGCTACCAAGATTTCCTTCTGTCCTGGTTTGAGTTAAAACAGAACTAATTCTGTTCAGTGAGGTTGCTTTTTAGCTAAAGCTCCCCTAAGTAACTGCACTTTCTGAAACTAACAGCATGTTTTTACAGACACTGCCTGCTTCTAGCAGTGATAAGATCTAGTGCTTAGGTTTTCTACCAAGGATTGGTATGCACACCAAGGTCACTGCTAAATCTTGTGTCTCACATTCGGGTGTGCAGAGTAAAAGCTAGATCTACAGGGAGGAATGGACAGGACAGGTCACCCTAAACTGACCAGTTAAGTATTCCATTCCATATACATCATATTCAATACAAAACTGAGGGTCAGTTCCTTTTTCTTTCCTTCTTCTCTTGCTCTTCTTCAGTGGCCAGCATCTGAGGAGAACTTTGTTGTGCCCTTGAACCTGATCTGTAAGTTCCTGCATCAACTACCATGATCTGGCCCCTGAGCCTAACTCCCCTCTGCTGCTGGGGCCACCTGCTGCAGTATCAGTGGTGTTGGTGTAGTAGGGTTTGGTTTCAGTATTGGGTTTTGTATATATGTATATATATTTCCTTTTATTGTTATTGTTATAATTTAAGTAGTTTGTTTTCTTTTCCAATCCACAAGTCTCTCTTATTCCCTTTCCCTTCTGGTGGAGGGGGAAGAGGGAGTAATAGGGAGCATCTGTCACTGGATTGGTGGTCAGCCCAGCCCTGACTCTCGATACCTTCCTGATGTGAATTTGATCTTCCTTTGCTCATGTAACCTGTGATCATGTGCAAAGTCTTACTGATTCCACCCTTTGACAATATTACGTCTCAAAAAAACCTTAAATTTGTTTCCTGCCAAGAAGAGCAAAATGCCATCATCACAAATTTTCCTGTAGCTGAATTGGTAGCTACAGAGACACACCCCAGAGGGTACTTGTACCTGTGAAGGGATCTACACAACAGCAAGGACACCCTTGAGGGGACTGAGGCTTGTAGGAGACCCATACATGAGCAGTAACACCTCGGAGGTGCTGCAGCTCATAGATAACCCATGCTGGAGCACAAAAAGTGAGAATCAAGTACTGACTGAAAGAAATCTCTGTGTGCTGACACTAACATGCTGCCCTGCCTGTTGCCTCACTACAGCCCAGAGGAAGGGGGAAGGGGGTTCATGGACTGCAATTGAATGTGGAGAAGGGAAAGGAAAGGAACTTGCCTTAAGTGTTTAATTATTTGTTGTCTTTTTTCCCAATGCCTGAATCAGTAATTAAAAGTTTGTGTTAATTGTCAATAAAACCAATTAAGTCAGATTAAGTCAATCCCAGATGAGGTTGTTTTGTGTGTGACAATGTTGTCATGAAGGAATGCGGGACCCTGGTTGTAAATTTTAATGTTAACTTGAGTAATTATTGCAGCTTTTAAGTTAGCCTGGGTTCCTCATAATTTTCATCTTAAAGGTACTTTTTAGTTGTAAAATCTGAACGGCAGCGTTTGTAGTATGTTAAACTCGTTCTAACATCCCAGTGCACAGTTGAATACCTGCCAAATGTTGTGTTTTCCTGGCCACAGGGAAACAAGTATGCTATGCTTTAGCTGAGGCAAAGCAGGCTGTTGATGGCTTTAGTAGATGCAAATAGAGAATTTGCAGTAGAATATTTAATGTGAGGAGATTCACAGGATCCCTAAGGCACAAAATGAGTTCTGTCTTGTGCAGATGTGACAGACTTGTTTTCTAGTGCTTTACAGGATTAGTTTTAGGCAGGGATATAGCTGCTGCAGTTGTACTGTGTTGATTGAAGGATACCCTTCCTTAAGATGATTTTTTTCTAAAAAAGTTTTTGGGTGATCATGAGGAAACAGGGATAACTGATTTAAAGTTATAGGTGGTGGTGCCAACTTCACCTAAATGTTTCTTAACACAACTCACTAGGAGGCTTTATTTGCTGTGGCTTAGAACATTGCTTATAACTTTTCTGTTAGGAATTTTCCATGAGCATTTGCCTCAAAATATTTTGTTTTGAATTAAACTAAATAATCTAAGTGCTCTGACCATGAATATAGCTAGCAAATACATAATTTACCTTTGCTAGATATGCAGACTTTAAATGACATTTTCATGTGTGTTGCAATATATCCATCCCTCTGATATTTAAATCTCTAAACACTGGAGTTGGAAGTTACATTTCTGGAAGAAGTCAACTGCCACTCTGCCAAATTATAACTTTGAGTTTATAAGCTTTATATATGCTAAACACGTAATGGTATCCTAGTAGCTTAAATCTGTAGGAAGTTTTCTCTCACCGTATATTTCTTCATTTCTCTGAGCTCCAAGTCCTGACCAAATTTCTTCATGCAGCATCCCAGTAGAGTAGCTGAACATACTCTGTTCTCTTTTGTTCTCACAAGCCAGTACAGCCAGTCTGGCCTAGAGCAGTGTGAGAAGTGGTATTTCTCACAGCTGACTGGGGAAATTTTGTATGCTTATATCTTTGGTTTTTTGTTTGTTTTTAATTCTTCCTTTTTTGCACAGTGTAAGTTGAAATAAGTGTTATAGTTGAAGTGGTGAAACACTGTAACAATAAATACAATGTATTTAATCAGTCCCTCAGACTTCTATATTTTCAGGGCACAATTGGTGGTGTATTTATTAAAGGAGGGACATAACTAAACCTTGAGCTATAAGGAAATCTAAATATTAAGTGGCTGCTAATTAGCAGTACACTATCTATTGTCTATCTTGAATAGAAAGTGACTTGGGCAAAATGTACTCTGGTGTAATGAAGAAATCTGTAACAAAGCTTGAGTGCAATGAGCAGATCTTAAGCTGAATGGACTTTCACTTATCAGAGGGTTTGTGTGTGTGTGTGGTGGTGTTTAGTTTTGTTTGGTTTGTTTTTGAACAAGTTCTTCCCTTGGTCTATAATTCTCTGCAACATTGTAAAGAGAAGGTAGTTACTAATCTAAGATTAGAAGGGACTGCTGGAGGTTAGCTAGTCCAACCAGCTCACTCACACCAGCTTAAAGCAAGGCAAACCAGATAGGTTTGTTCAGGCCTTGTCAAGTTCTGGTGAAACTGAAAATTCCTTTAATGAAGTTCAGGGTTGTAATTCTACTGTTTCTCCTGTTCAATTCTCTTGCAGTTTCAAACTCCATAAACTCATTGTCGCTGCAATCAATAGAAGCATTTAAGTCAAGTGTATTTGTTATGTTTTTGGGTGGTTTTGGGCTTGTATTTTGTTTGGTGGTGGTTTTGTTTCAGGTTTTTTTGTTCGGTTGGTGGGCTTTTGTTTGTTTTGGGTTTTAATGTTATCTATCTTGTTCCACTTTTACTTGATGTTTGCCCCTTATGTTTTCAGATTGGAGTGACTATTTTGTTACTGATGTGGTGATAAAAGCAGTACTGACACAATGTGCCATCTGCTTCCAAACAAGGCAATGGGTGTCCTGAACACCCTCAAAAAAGCAGGAAAGGAACATTGAAGGACCCAATGTTGTTGCATAATTAGCTGCACACAGGTAGAGCAAGTGGCCTGTCTGTCTGGCCTGTTACGCCCATAATTCTGATCTGGACAAAAACAAAACAACTGCAGGCTATCAGACTTCTGTTAACAGGTTACTTTGGGCAGTGCTGCTCTGGCTGCACCTGAATGATCTTTGTGCACAAACCAAAAGTACTACATATCTTCAAATTAGGCCTAGAAGCAAAATCTGTGTTCTGTGAGGAGAAAATGAGCTCTGTTAAGTAGTTAGGCCCCTTGACAGGGCTATGAAGACATAATTGGTTCTAACGGGTGTTCATAGGAGCACTGACATGCTCTACCTGCAGCTAAATGTCTCTTACAGAGAGGCAAAGAAAGTATCTGTCTTCATAAATAGCGAAGGACTCTATTCTAAGCTTGTCTTTGCTGTTGAAGGGCCTGGTAACCAGTACAAAGAAAATGAGAGCTTGCAATTCAAGTGAGAACAATTTTGGAAAGTGGGGTTGAATACCTGAAGCTATCAGCATTGAGTAAACTCATCTTATTTTGCTTAACACGTTGCTGAGTCTTGTTGTAGTCTGTAATGCAAATACAAGTATTGGAACACGCTGATGAAACAAAGGAGAGTATTTGTAATGTAGTTTGTGGTAGGCTGTTAATATACCTATGCATGGTAGGAAGATACAGGTGTTTCACTACCCAGTCATCTCCAACTGTCTGTCTAACCAAGAGGTTACAGATACAGTTGGGGTTGTATTTAACAGACAAACAAAAAACCCCTTTCTACATGGTTTGTCATAATTGCAAAACTCTCCATCTTGAGTTCAAAGCTGAATGATGAGACAGAGTTCAGTCTGCAAAATTAATCTTTCTGAAACTGAAATTATTGATGCGCACAGTTCCAGAATGCCAATGTGCTCCTTTGTTAATTCACAATTGTGAGTGAAATTTCCTATCTAACCCTGATTTCAGACACATTTGTTTGAACTTTCTGAGGACGTGTTCTGGTGTGTATACGCAGCCTAAGAAGAAAGGAAATGTGGATTAATTTTTATTCTCTTGTTGAGTCAGCTGTTCACAAATAATTTCCTTGCTGTGTGCCTGAATTTTTGAAGTCTGTTTTGGTCATGTGTGCTGAGATGCCTAGAGGAAGCCTTTTAAGAGAGGATGGAATGTATCCATTCCTTCTACTATTTCTATTTATTTGGAATTCAAATCATAAAGAGCTTTAGCAGAGCTGCAACTTCACAGGCAAGTGTAGAAGTTACCCATATATGACCCCACCTGTTTCTGTATCTAACTACATTTATTCTGTCCAGGGTTGCTTGGTATATGTTTGTGATTGGCTTATGGTGGAAAAAAAAGGAAAAAGATCATCAGTTGTAGTTTCACTCAGATTAGAAAATGTGCCCAGTAATTGTCTGTACTTTCTACAGATATTCATCCCTGATGCAGTAATGGAAGCCGATTATTTTTGCTTACTATTCTGTAGCTTGTGACCTATTTGTAATACTGCTCAGCAAATTAGGTGCAGTAAGTGGCTGAAGTGTTGTTTCTGGCCTGCCTGTAGATTTGGGTCTAGGACAGCAATTTTAGCCATATTTTCCAAGATGCTCAGTGTCTGATTTTGTTACTGCTGAGTTACAAAATCCTGCTTCTAACTCTGATTCTTGAGTACAAGTCATAATGTGAACTCTGAACACTTTTGCTTCTCAGCTTCCTCATCTACGAGTACAATTCCTCACTTGTGTGTCTGCTTTACTCAGCTTAGAAGGCTCTTGTGAATGTGGGAGGACAGTCTTCAGCTTTGGAGAGATTTGGTGTTGTCCTTACAAACAAGGTCAAGGAACAAATTCCCAGCCTCACTGTAAATCAAATGGTGTGGGCAATATGTGGACTAGATATCCAAAATTCTTAAGCAGTGCTGAGAAAAGGACAGTCTTCCACTACGTGTGAATAGTCTTTTGGTGAAGACAAGTCCAGCCTCAAGGATCTCCATATAAGACTGAATGCCTTGCTTCTGAAACAGGGTTGGCTTGTTGGTTTTCTCCCCTAAACAGCAGTGTCCTATCTGGCACTGTCTAGGATATTGGCACTAATGAAATCATTCTTGATAAGCTCTTCACTTGTCTTTATCTTAAATGCTGCTTGTGTTTGTTTGGGAACTAATAAATTGTGCTTCATCAGATTGTATGCAGAAGACATTTCTTGAGTGATTTATACCTTAAGAGGCAGCTTGCTTCTTTGTTTGTAGTTCGCCTGCTGCGATGTGTGTAGGAAGATGAGGGTGTTCTGAATAACATA
Source organism: Galbula dea (assembly GCA_013399015.1). Classification (NCBI taxonomy): domain Eukaryota; kingdom Metazoa; phylum Chordata; class Aves; order Piciformes; family Galbulidae; genus Galbula; species Galbula dea. The sequence continues at coordinate 154,459 of VWZX01002556.1, read as the reverse complement.
CATGCATATTTAGATTACTTTCTGGAAGTGTTTGTGAATTTTGAGTCCATGCTTATCTGAAGGATGAACTTTCCATAAGGAGAAAATTACATTGTTTGTTATTGAGTGTAATGGTGCAGGGCTAATGGTGAAGGAACAGATATGTTTTGTCTGATAAAAAGCTGTTTCACCTTCATAATCTCCTTCTATCAGAAAGTGTGTCTAGCATAAACAGGAGTTGGACTTGGTGATCCTTGTGGGTCCTTTTCAACTTGGGATATTCTGTGATTCATGTCAGAGCCATTGCTCTACAAAGGAAAACTTGAATATTTTTAGAAGAATACACTGAGAAGTTGGAGAGGGCAGTCTAAAGCACCATTTGATGTGTGTCTTAACAGATCAGTTAGAATCAATTCCAGTATCAAAGATAGCTCACAATGTCATTTGTCATAAAATAGAAGGATTTTAGTACATGTTGTCCTCTTCTGTTACCTGGTTGAGTCTAGAAGTATGTATTTCCATGCCTTCTCAATTTTTCTGGAGCCTTCTCTGAGTGCTATGAGTGGTCTGTCCAGGAGGAGGCATTAATTTCATTCAGTGCTGTTACAAGAGTTAAAAACAAATAAATGATATGGGTAACTAATACTCTCTCTTTTTTTTGTTTGTTTTGTTTTGTAGCTGGTGCCACATATATTTTTGGAAAGAGTGGAGGTCTCATCCTGTACACATGGCCAGCTAATGACAGACCGAGCACAAGGACAGACCGTCTTGCTGTGGGATTCAGCACAACAGTGAAGGATGGCATTCTTGTTCGGATTGACAGTGCCCCTGGACTTGGTGATTTTCTGCAGCTGCACATAGTGAGTATAGCTAGGCCCATGGCTGTGCCAGACATGAGTTTCTGTTAATGGAATATATTTTTGAAGAAAATGATTACTGCAAAATAGCACGTGTTATACTCTGCACTTTCTGTATCTTCATCGCTCATGAATTTATCCTGCCTTAGGTAGTTCTTTGGGGTTTTGTAGAATTACTGAAGAAAATTGGGGGGAAAACCAAAATGAAACAAACAAAAAAAGCCCAAAACAAACCAAACAAAAACCACCACAAAACCAAACAAAACAAACCAACCCCCTTAAAACAAAACAAAACAAAAAAACCTGCCAAAAACTGACCCACAAAACCCCCCAGACAACTAAACAAGCACTCCCACCTCCAATGCTGCAATAGCCTTATCAGATTCAATAGCCCCAGGATTTATTTAAAAATTGTACAAATTTTTGTGGCAGTGTTAATGTACTGTGGCATATGCACAGTCCTGAATACACCTGAATTTATGGTGGAGGATATTGCTGTTCTCAGAAGGCAAAGAATGATATGGAGTGATAAGGGGGTTTCCTCACTGAGAAAGTCAAATAAGAACTGAACAGATCCTTAGGCTGATAACTGATCCTCACTTTAGGGGGATAGTTCAAAAGAATAAGGTCTCGATGTTGTTATCACAACATGGCCGTGAAAGAGAAAAATACACTTTTTTTGTGAGAGCAGAGAAACTCAAGTGAAGGTTTCTTTAGAGACAGTCAAATTATTTGAGAAAATGGGAGCTCTAGAACTGGAAACTTTCAGAGTTTGTTGGTTTATGTGATGTTTTTGGAGGAGGAGAAGTTTTTTGTTTCGTTTTCCTTTGCAAACAAAGTAGCCAAGAAGTTTACTAGAGGTAGCAGCCGGTCACGTTACTTGATAGTCAGATTATTTCTAAGGTTTTATGCATTAATCCATGGTGGAAGGGGAGTGGGCCATTTACAAGTTTTGAATGAGTTGAGGAGCTGCTGACATTTGAGGGAAACTTGAAGGTATAAGTAAACAGGAGGTATGACAGGGGCCAAACCAGACCTAATGTGGAAGACTGAGGCTCTTAATCTGCTGCTGGAGTTTGCCATGTTTGGAATTGCGTTGAAGTACTCAGTATGTTGTGGGGTGGTTCTCAAACAAGGGTCGAGGCTAGTATATTCATTGCCAGCATTTTAAGTGGTTTTATTTAGAATTTTATTGTAAAATTCAGATTTGTCTGAATGAGTTAGGATATGGCCTTGAGCCATTAGGCTGTCAGCAATTCATTTTTCTCTTTTTGTGATATATCCAAATATTTATTTTGTGTTTTATACTGGAATGAAAGTGAGCTTCAATCCTGACTTTTTTTTAAGGAAAACCACTTTTACACTTTCTTTTGCTTTCTTAAAAACAAAACAAAAAGAACCCTTGAAGACTTTGTAAAGGTGAACAATGCAGAGCCTAATGGGTTGTAATTCCTTAACTCACATTAAGCAAAACTGTTTGGATATGTTTAAGCAAGAGAATGTATATTCTTGAGATGTTATAGGTGTAAAATGCTGTCAGTTAACTGGAGAACAGTATGCCTAGCATATGAGGAGAGGTGCAAAGATATGAATTTATTCAGTCTTAGAACAAAGTCGTTCTTGGCTGCCTAATGGGATGTTACGGAGAAAATGGAAGTCAGGCTTTTCTTTGTGATAGTGGAATGAAGAGGGCAGACAGACATGTGTACCAAAAAGAAAATTTTAATCCCTTATTAAGATAAGAACTTGCATAATCAGTCATTTCAGCACTAATGATGAAGGCACATAGTTTTTCCTCTATCTTGGTCTTGAATATTATCAACTCTACCCTTAAAAATTAGTCTAACTGAACTTTTTAATGAGTGATCTCTTTTAAACATTATAACCAGTTTTGCTGGATAGATGGAAAGAAATCAAATAATTTGAACCTGAGGTGTAAGTATTCATTAAAAAAAAGAAAAAAAAAGTTAATTACTTTCTCTTTCCAGACAGTTTTGGAAAGGAATGAAAGTGTGTTCTGCTTCTTCCCAATATATTTTGTTCAAGCTACTCTGACTAGCTTGATGCTAGTTTCAGATATCAATTACAATTAACAGCTTTGAGTTAGATATTAATGCTAAAAGTTCTGTTGACTCCTTACTGTGTGGCTTGGTCAGTTTTATCCCTGAAGATGATCATAGCAGGAAGTGTAGAACTAGTTCAGCTTCAATTGCTCATGTTCTTTTGTGGTCAGGATGGACTGGAGAATCTGCTAGTCGTTCATGAGGAGCAAAGGTGTGCTGCTGTGCTTTTCTGGTTCTGGTATTGCTGTTCAACATGTGTATCACCAGCTCTACCTAAATGTTCACATAAAGTCTAGGACTTGTGTTGGTATAAAAACAATGGAAAAGTCCAAGAGGAACTTTTAAAATGTTACTGGTTTCCTGAAAGTCTGTAAGACATAGCAAATACATGCAAGCTTTCCGTGAGACCAAGATCTTTCATAGCTGATTCAAAACTACCCCATGTCTTGTACTGTTATGACCAAAGACTCTGTCCTTTTTCCCTTCAAAACCTTGTCTTTCTATTAGGCCATTTTCAAGTGACAAGAGAAACAAAGCAGAATGGGTCAAATTATAATAGAAATATGGGAGAAATAAATTTGTAAAAATCAGAGCTATGAAAGCAGATTAAATTGATAATAATTTTTTAAAACACAAATACTTAAACCAAATTGTAGAGGAAAGAGAAAATAGGTATTAAACCAGAGAAGACCAATGCTAATGTAATTTCTTTTATGTATATTTAACAGCTTGACTTTTTCAGGAACAATAATATTTAATAATCATGAAATTTACAGGGATTTTCCTGAATGAATGTTGGGAAGGCCTCGTCTTCTGGGGCCTTACTGGATATTCCAGTTCCAGGCTTTATTTTGGGTACTATTTACTGGATTCTGATCTCCTCACACTTCCCTGGGTGTTCTGTTGGCTGATAACAGGTGACAAAAGCCACCAGATCGTTGTCTTCTAATGTGCATCAGTAAATGAAAATTTAATCTGAAAGTCATGGTGAGGCTGTGGTTTATCAATATCTGATAGCCTTTTAAAGACTCTGGGAGTGGCTTGTACTGTAAGCAGACTTAGTTTGCCTGCTTTTTGAATACTATGTGTGTTCTAGAGAGTTCATTATAATCTCATTCTAGTGGTTAAACTTATAGTAGTAAAAAAAAGAGAGACCTTACCAACAAGTTACATACTTGCTGCTTTAATTTACAGTATTTATCTTTGGATTATTTTTTCAATTGAGTGTTTCAAATATTGTGGGAAATTTATTGATTAAGATGTCTATTTTATGTGGCAAAAAATTAAAGCCTCTGAAACTATTTTCTGTTGTGATTTACAATGAAATATAAACCAACAGCCCTGTGAAAATGGATAGCATACCATCCGGATCAATGTCATATATAAAGCAGAGGGTATTTGTGTGAACAGACTGCAGCACATGGAACAAGAGAAGTGTTATAGCATCAAATCTCTCCTTTTGAGAGTTTTATCCTGACAGTTCATTGAAAGCACCACATCCAAGCCTGTACCAGAGAACTGCCTTCCACAATGGATGCTTAAAAGATTACCTTGATGAGTTGTGCTTGAATGTTTATATATGTTCACTTACCTTACAGTACCACATCTATTTTGTGATTTCCAAAATGTAAAAGTCTGCATAGAGTTCAAATGGGGAAAGGAAGACAGCTGCAGGAGATGATGGTTATTATTCTTGTGATGACTACGTAGAGAGAAATCACACATCCACACTCACTGCTGGTTTATTCTGCAGTCTTTCATTTTGATGTGTGTTGTAAACAGTCATCTTACTTTTGCTTTATCAGGATGCTGTCGTGAGCCTGGTCCAGCTCCCGAATTGCTTTTAAAGAGTAAGCACTGAATGGTAGTAGAAAAAATGGTAGTGCTTTTGTGAGGAATTTTGCTTAAGCAGACCCAAGATCCATTACTTAACACCAGGATGCAACTGAAGGCTACAGGATTTGATGTAGAACGTTGGCTCTTAAACAATAAGAGTTAGAGATGGCATTGCTATATGAGTATGAGCATAAATGGAAGAAAATGTATGTGTACATTTGGCCAAATTTGTTCAGTTACACTGTGATTGGTCAAAGTCTGTGTTTAGGTTTTATGGATGTAGAGACGATTCTGGCTTCTCTGCACAAAATTTCCTGGAGAATCCCTCTCAAACTGTAGTGCCATGTGATTTGAGCAGATACAGAAGAGGCAGAGAAATTGGAATTAAGAGAAGGATAACCACAGAGAGCATATGAGGAGCCGACTGTCTTTGGGCTAGACTCAGAGTAAATGGAGGAAAAATACAGTAGGAGTTTTTTCTATAACCCAAATCACCTTGATGATGAAAAGTAGTCCAGCCTTTGTTACACTCGATTGAGAGTCCTGTTACAAGGTTTACATTTTTATACCCCAAAAAATTTAAATAAGAGGGTTTCCTTAAGACTAGCTTGTTTTGTTTTGCAGGCAGTATATCAAGAGAGGTTATAAACCGTGAAAATGTGGGTGATCTGCTTTGGTCTCTTGTATTTTGCTTTTTTAGCTGCCTTTACCATCTTTATGGTTACAGTTTTCTCTTCAAGTGTGTGATTCATCACATCAGACTTCCTGTTTTATTCTTCTACAAACTATTAGAGTTTACTTTATGTGAGTACAAATCACTTCACCATATCTTGATCTTGTTTGCATTGATGTGTATTCAGAATAGTGCTGCTATTCTTGCCTTTCCAGGCTTTAAACCACTAAAGAGTGAGTCTTTGATTTCTTTCTTAGAGGATACCATAAGTAGTTGAGCATTAATGTCCCATAAGCAATTGTCAGTTCTGAAGTGTTTAATGCCCATTATGTCTCATTTCATTCAAGAAACAGTGAAGAACTGCATATGTTTCTCCTCATTACGTTTACAGAAATTATGAGCCCCTGCAGATTGATAGGGAATATATATGGAGTGGAACATGTTTTTTACTGAACCATGCTAGTGGATAACCAAAAGCTGAAGTGGGACAAAGGCTTATTTGTTGGGGAAAAATTGTTCACTGACTGGCTAGGTAGGGGAGACAGACAACATCTTGTGTAACACATTTAGCTGAGGAAGTGAACAACTAATGAACGAGTGACCAGACTGCCTACTGGTAAGGAGAGGAATTTTGGATGAGTTTTTAAGCTGGATCCTTAGAAGGTCTAAAACAACAGATTGTCTAAAGACATTTTCCATCAAGCATAATCTAGCAACCTGCCTGAGGGAGACCTCTGCAGGTCTCCTGTAATTATTAACACCCAAAAAACTATCTGCAGATGTTTGGGATAGGTTGTTTGGCAGAGACTTCTGAATATACTGTCTTTAATAGCTGCAACCTGAGAATTAACATATGTGTGAAGACTTAAAATCATGCCTGATAACTTTCCAGGCAAGATGGCAAATGAACTGAATGGGCCATGGAAGAACTGTTCTGATTTAATATTAGTGTATGAAGATTCAGCAGAGTCTCTTTCATTTCTTCATATATACCTTGTATAAATATTGTAGCCGTGGCTTACAGTTTTTGAAATTACAACTAAGTAGTTATGGATGCCTTTAATGTTGTTTAAGGTATCTTGGGACTGGCCAGATAGTCCTCATTTAAGATGTGACTTAACGTATACTGCAGTACCTTGATGTTATCCTGCCTCCCCAGCAGAACCTCTGCTGTGTGCAATGCAGTAGGTCTCTGCTTAGCTGTGTGGGGTCAGAGTGCTTGCACCGTGAGGATTGGGGTGGTAGTACTGTCCCATATCAACAATGGGGAATTTAGGAGTCTCTAACAAGCACTGAGCTCTTGCATTGCAAATACGTTCTGAGGATCTCAGTGTATCACAAGCACTTCCCTCCTTTCTATAATTATATATATTAATAAATGTAAGTTGAAAGTTACTTTTCCTTTTTGTGTTGGGTGGTAGTCATCTTCATCTGAGACTTGCATCTTAATTGCACTCCATTTTTTTGTTGATCACAAGAGGAGGATTTCAGTGCATCTGTGTTAGTCAACATTGAAGCAGATTAACAGTCAGTTACTACTTTTCCTTAGACAAAAAAAAGTATTTTCTAGTTAATGACAATACATTTTTAGAGTACTTCAACTTTGCAAAAGGACATAAAACTGCTCAGAATTCTGACTTCTTTGGACAAGGAAGGAAGTAGCTGAAAAGAGTAAGACTAATGTGTTATTGAGGTACCAAAAGCTAAGAAAGTGAGCAGAAGATGAATGTATTGGTAGTATGGATAACAAAGACGTTTCCTTCACAAAGAGCGTATCCAAAGGCACAACAGGCATTCCACTGAGATGCAAATACCTTTGCTGTCTGTGTACTTGGTACTTCATATATATTAGTTGGCTATTTTTCATGTGTATCACAACATGCTTAGTGTGTATGATTTATTATTGAAGATATTTGCCTGGGGATAATCAACCTTCAAATTAGACTTTAGCGTAATTTTTAAGTTAAAAACCAAACCTCAATAAACTTAGGAGTCAGTGAGTAGACTGGGGGTGCACTGAAATTTGGAAGGGAACACAGCCAAGACAGCTAATCCAAATTGGCCAAAGGGATGTTCCATACCATAAGGTGTTGTGCTCAGCAATAAAAATTAAGGGAAAGTGAAGTGGGGATGCTGTTGGTTATGGCCTGTGTCTTTCCAAGTAACAGTTACATGGCCTGAGGCCCTGCTTACCAGAAAGTAGCTCAACATCTACCTGATGGCCGGAAGTAGTGAATCTTTGCTTCATTTATTAAACTGTCTTTATCTCAATTGACAAGTTTTCTTACTTTTACCTTTCTGTTTTTCTCCCCTGTCTAGGGAGGAGTAAGTGAATGGGCACCTGGGTGGGTGCTTGGTTACTGGCCAGGGTCAATTTGTCACGCATAGTCTTTACCTGTAGAAGCATAAGATAACTGCATGCCAGTTATGTCAGGTTTATGAAATGAAAAAAATTGTGGTAAATGTATAAGACTTCAGCATTGTTGTTTTGCCTGAGAGGTTATATCTGAATGAGTCTCAAATCTGAGGTAAGCACGTCAGTGGCTGTTTTGTCAGCTGGTATAAAACTATCAAAGATCCTAATTTTTAAAAGATTATTTTTAATGGAAGCATTCTATCTAAACACTCAAGGATCCTGTCCCAAAATGCCCTCAGTCTTTTCCTATCATTTTAAAAACTTTGTAGACACGAAGTCCCATGTGTTTATGCATGCTGCATTTATTGTTCCCTAAAGCACAGAAGAATTAGTAAAGGAAAACTAATTTGAAGAAATAAAATGGACCTTCAGTTTTCAAACCAGCTTTAAAATGTTATTGTTACTTCTGTTTTTGTTTTGAAAAGATGGTCAAAAATCCATTTTTAATGTATTTGAAATAGTTCACATTACTTGTAGGAATGGTCTATATTTTTATCTACTAGCACTTGAGAAAGAGTGTATGTAGTAGGACATCACAAGGTGATGCTAAACCTTTGAAGGTTAAGGAGCTTCTCGCCCTATCCTGGCTGTTTGTGGCTGACACAATTTGGCACTTTGCTCCATCAAGTTGTCTCAATGACCTTTTGAGCTTCAGTCCCTGCTTTTTGCCAGTGTCGTACCAGGTGTATGAATGAATGTACGTAGCTGAATGCAACGGTGCAGGAAATAGAAGGCTGATGTCCTGTGGCTAAAAATGATGGATTTTAGATCCTAGCTCCTTTCAGGCAGCATGGAAGCTCAGTACTTCGATAGAGGGATTCATTAACTTCACACTCAGTGACAGTTTAGGCATAGATCATAGTGCTTATGCTGTTATTATTGAAGGTTGTGAAGCTGATTAGAGATGTGAAAGAAAGAGCTGGTGGGATAATGTTAGCATGAATGGCAAAAATGCTGGTTGGATCACAAGTTAGCCTGATTAGAATCACAAATCTGAAGATAATCTTGGGGCTTCGGCTTTGCAGAAGAGCTGAGTTCAGCTGGACAATGGAGAGTGAAAACTAAGAACTGGAGGAGGTAGAGAAAGAATCAGTTGGAAGTTACATAGCTAATCTTGTGAAGTGTCTTAAAGATATGGGTACAACTAAATACACTACTTTTGATTATAGAGAGCTTTGCTGTGTCATCAAAGAAACAGACTTCTATTTAAGATGTTATAATTTAGTATAATGGACAGAATTAATGGCACTTATTCATAATACACACCTTCCCATTTTAGTGTTGTCTTGCGAAGTTAGACCCTAGTACTTCAATGTGTTGCAGAAATAAAAAATACACTCCAAATTAGAAGAAAGAAATCTTAATAGGCTTTCTTATGGGAGAGATTCATTCCTAAATATGTAACCTCTGTTTAAAACACACTCTGAAGCTTGAAACTTGTTTAATTTGTCACGGTTGTTTTAGGATTTGTTGTTGTTCTATGAATTGCTGTTAGGAGTTAATCTATCAAATCTTACAGCATCTCTCCAAACACCCTGTATGGCAATAAATGTTGTTACTGCTTGATTTTTGTATATTTCATAAATATTTTGTTCTGCTTAATATTTATTGACTCTTTCCTATGATTACAATGTTTCTGTAGAATATGTAATCTAGAGGTATATTATATATCACAGTTTTGGTAAAACGTGAGCTGACTTGCCTTTACTGTTTTGCATTACTTCTTAGTATTTCAGAACTAATAATTAGGATTTTCATATTTTCTCACACAGTCTTGTGGGTGAGTAAATAGGAAATACCGGGAGATCTTTTTGATGCTTAAAAAGTTAGACTTTTGCTTATCTATTTATTTTAACATTTACATGTAAAGAGGTGAAGTAGTGTGGGCTTTCTTCTGTCTGGATCAAAGAAAGAAATCCAGACAACCTCCAGTGAAGTTCTTCTCTTGAAATAAACAAGACCCGGAGGAGATAAGTGTCAGGATTCTAGTGTTCATTCTGAAAGAGACTAAAATCCCTTATTTTTGTATACTCTAACAATTAGCAGTATAGATTTTTGTCCTTTACAAGAAGCATCAAACTTACAAGCTTGTTCAGACCAACCTGTCTTAGTTCTGTATGCTTGGATAAATTGCACTAATAGAGTCTAAATTAAATCTGTTTGTAATTAAAGCTTTTATCACCTTCTCTTTGGCTGCATCAAAAAAGTAAATAACAATCTTGCTCTTCATGTTAATGGATAGCAGCAGGGTATGATAACAACTTGCTGCACATTCAGACATACTGAGTACTACTCAAAAGCAATTAAACAAGGGCAATTGTCAGTTCAATTTACCCCAGCTTGGTGTCTGATTCAACCTTTTCATCAAAGGTTAACAACTGCTTGGTACTACATCAGCTACAGTGAAATAAATTATTTCTCTATTAAGCTTCTAGGAAGAACATCTTAAACAGTAACATATTATTGACTCTCACTAGAAAAATATAAACTTGATCTAATCCAAACAGTGTTATACATTGTTTGCACTATGACTTTAATTTCGGAGGTTTTCAAAACTCAGTGAAGGGAAAAGAGGTAACTTGGTCACTGAGATGCAGCTCACTCCAAGATGAAAATTGGCTGTTCTAGAGAACATTAGAGACTAGTCCTGCACAGTTTACATGGGAAATGAAAGGCAATTGCCTTTTCCTATTCTACCAGGACATTGAAGAGACAATTTTGAGGAGAAAGTGCACTGAACTTGAGTTTGTCTAGAACTTCTGCCATGAAAGTCCTTGTGAGTTTCTCTAAGTTTTCAAGAGAGGGGGACAGTTCTTGCTCAGAGACATTGCCTTAACAGTTATGCCTAAAACATACATATGCATGTAACTTTAAAGCAGCTATGCCATCACAATGTCTCTTTGAAAAGTACACGTGAATACCCTTATAGAATGAGAGGGGAAAGAAAACCCCCAGCCCTGGAGATTAAATGATGCACTCAGAATCACAGAATCATTACGGTTGGAAAGGACCCTCAAGATCATTTAGTCTAACTGATAGCCCTACACTACTCTTACCCCTAAAT
>VWZX01002556.1:0-143126 GCA_013399015.1 Galbula dea | reverse complement strand
CTCCCACCCAGCTTAGTGTCATCTGCAAACTTACTAAGGGTGCACTCCATCCCCTCATCCAAGTCATCAATAAAGATGTTGAACAGGAGAGGCCCCAACACTGACCCCTGAGGGACACCACTCGTGACCGGCCGCCAACCAGACTTGACTCCGGCTCTGAATCTTCATATTTTCTTTAATCAGAAGGCTTTATTGTGCTTCTTTCTACAACCTGATAGTGTTGTTTGATAGCAGAAGCTGGAAAGCTGCTGTTGCAGATGTCTCCTGTTATTGCCCATAACATCTGAGGACCAATTTTATAGCAGCAATTAGCGTGTGATGGTTCTGTTGTTGCTTACCCCCCCTCCCCTCCCCTTTTAAATGCTTAAGGGCCCTGAACTTTCTTAGCTTGTGCGTTGTTGGGATCAAGGCTGAAGTGGTATTATTTGTGCTAATAAACCTCTCCCTTTAGTTAACCTTTCAGTACATAAAGCATGACTGAACTCAGGGCTTCCTGCTGGTTTGAAAGGCTTTTATGTTAAATACATGATACAGGCATTTTCCTACTCCATCTCCTTATGCAAAAGAAGTGGGACGGGGAAGATGGCAAGCACAGTCTGAAACCAAGTTTAAGTAAAGCTTATGTAGTGTGAAAACTCTTAAACATCTTGGCATATCTTTTCTTTCTGCTACTTTTAAATTCCTGGTGCTTTGTTTAAGCAATTTGCAACCTACAGAAAGAGACTGACTGTCTCATATAACTGGAATAATTTGGGCCAGCACAAAGCATCAGCTGAGAATGTTTTTGCCTATACTTGACAACTAAGTGCATTACTAGCTCTCACTATCCAAATTTACTTTCAGTGCACACAGCCCCTCTTTTAGCTTATTCTTTAATCTTGTCAATTACTGATGTCAGGAGTGCAGTTTCTGGAAGCTGGGTAATAGAAATCATTAAGCATGACAAAGAAAAGTATCTTATGCTAGCTCAGGCTTCCTTTGCAATCTTAACATGTCTCTCTTATTCTATTATTTTTAGACAATCTCATCTGAAAGCCAGTACCATATACAGGATTTGAGGTTTTGGATCATGTATAAAATGCTTGATGCTGTTCAGCCTTAAAGAGATAGTGGAATTAATCAGTTCTGTAGGGAACCCTGTCATGCTTCCAGGATACTATTTTAACTAGTGATATGAATGAAATCCTTTAATATTGCAGGCATTTCTCACTTGTTTAAGGGGTAAGGAACTAGGCTGTGTCTGTGTGCATTGGTAAAACAGATTTTACAAACAGTTTTGTCATCTGCAAGTTGTCCCTTCATAGATGGTGTGTCATCTTCCAAACATATTTAGAGAGACTAGGCCCTCAATGGGCAATGATTTTTTTTTTTTCTGTATAATTCAAGTGGGCAACACCTGTTACAGCGTTGCAGATTGAAGTAAGTGTGTCTCCAAAGCAGAACAGAGAGGTTAATACAACCTTTCAATGGAGGCCACTGAATTTGCTTGTATAATGAGCTGAGGAATGTATGGAAAAAATATATAACTTGCTGAAAAGTATTTAAGCTATGCAGCTAGGGGGCTGTTAAGAACACCCTTTAGGTGCTGTTTTCTGGGTGCTGTTACACTAGTGTACTGAAGAGTTGAGCAGGAAGGGTTATTTAAAGAAGGAAATCTGATCATCATGAGTGTGTAAGCTGCTGCTCCACAGCGTCCAGCATCCTGAGAACTGTGTAACTGCCAGCACCTTTCTGCAGATAAGTTTTACAGAACTATTGCTTTCAGTCACTGCTAAGACTCCGTTTTGCACCCTTAGGGTTTTGGGGGGAGGGTTTTACAAGAGGAATTTAGTTTTGTGTTACACTGCAAGGATTTTCTTGTGATGTGTTAAAAGCTAACTCTACTGATTCTGTCCACTTGTGAGGCTGGATAATTTTCTTTTCATATTTATTACTTGGAAGAACCTATATGTCCTTATGTGTGTCAATCCTCTGTTTCTTTTAATGCAAAAATGTCATTTTTACTGTTGTGCCCTTGCACTGTATCCTTTTCTTCTCTGTTTCTGTGGAGAAGGGAAGGAGGTTGCGGTTTCTCATTTATATTTCTTTAAATCTTAATTTGTGGGGAGCCCAATTTAAATATGATACTTCTGCAGTGGTTACTGTTAATTATCTTAGCTTTTCAAATGAGATGAACTCCATTTTGATTGAAGCCTGGAGGAAACCAACGTATCATTCAGACTATCTATGTTGGAAAACTGTTTTTCATGAAACTGATTTTTAAAATCATTTTTGTTCTGATCAGAATTTGTTTCCTGTGTAACAAACATGCTATCTTTCTATGGGAGGGAGGGGGTGGAAATAATTGTTTTGGAGCCTCATGAATGGATGAGGTTTTCAGGGTTGCTGGCTGGGAATCTTAATTTGGGAACACAAGACAGGGATGAGACTATGTAGGTCATCAAGTCCTATTTGCTGCCCTCATAGGCAATTGCACCATCGCTGCTTCTTTTCTGGCTCTATCAGATCTACCTCATCCCTTCTGTTTTTTGTTTCTGCTATTTCTCTTGAAATGCTGCTCTAAAATAATTTTTCCTATGATTTTAAAGGTTAGTTCATTTTCCAATCTATATGTATTCATATGTCCATTTATTCTCCATTTGTTTTGTGCCAATATTAGCCTTTCTCTCCTATCTGGTTTTGCTATTGTCTGTCACCTGCATTTAGAGAGCATTTTATTGTGTGTTGTGTCAGCAACTACCCCCCAGTCCCCCCCAGGCTCTCTTGGACTATCTATGTAGCACAATGAGACATCATGCCAGGCTAATGCAAATTCAAACACGCAGGTCCACAAGTTGCAGCTGCAGGCAGGTTTCACTGCTTCTGCACCTTAGTGTCCAGCTGTGTTCAGGAGGATTTATCCACTCAGCTGCAGCACCAGATAAGCATTGCCAATTTGTTGTAGACACAAGTTGTCTTTGCAAGCTGTGTTCCATAACTTTGTACCATATATTTGGTTCTGAGCTTGGTTGGCTTTGTAGACCCAGCTCAGAGCATCTGCACACAGGTATCATCAAATCACATTTGTTTCAATATCCTTTTACACAGTAGTGTGATCAGTTTAAAGGATGCATTCTCAACCAAAGGCTTTAAGCTCCCTTCCAGTGTGGTGCTCTTCGTCGTAACTTCAACTCTTTGTATACGTAATTCTTTGAACACTCATTTTTCCAGCTTTCATGGCAGCTGGTATTAAATGATAATGCTGGGTTAGACAGGAGAGGAGCTGTCCTCTGCTTTCCTATTGTCAGTCTAGGAAATGAGCATTTTGACACATTAGATGACACGTTGGCTCAGTTTATAAAACCTGTATCAGAGAGGACATCATGTGATATGTATTCTGGAGTCTTGCAGTGATTCCCAAGGTGGTTATTACTGGTCTTGTGAACTTGTGAATAGAGAATGGTAAATCTGGCCTTCGAGATAATTGAAAAGACATCACTTGTAATGTGAGCAGCTCTGCTGAAGAATGATTGCTGCACTTTGGGGACAGAGGGTAGTACCTTGTTGCACACAATTTTGAAGCACTGCATCCACTATTGATCTACTTTGGCCATGTCCTAATGTCCCTTAATCAATTGCACAATGCTTTTCCTACTTGCTCTACTCCTATCCTTGTCTTTTCATAAGAGGTATTTTTTAGCAGACTCATTTAATTTCCTTAATGGAAAATTTAGGTTACAAAACTGGCTGTGAAAAGAAGTGATGTCTAGGAAAATGAGAGCTTTATAGAAGCAAAGAGTAGGAATATTTTGCCTTTAAAAATGTAGAAATAGGCAAAAAGGAGGACTGTGAGCTCTTTTGACCAACTCATTTACATATTGCATAGTTCTTTAAGAATTGTTCTCTGTAACTCCTGGTCTCCTTCTGTCAGTGAAAGAAGTTTCTGATTTGGAGCTATCCAAGACAGTGGCAGTGAAGCACCGATGGTAGTCACTGCATAGCTGCTGATTCCTTGGATGTCAAAAAAACCCCACCCCATTCTACAGAAGCCTCTTGCCTTCCAGGTTTGCAATCCTGTGTCAAAAACCACGTTTTTCTTGGGAGGGTGAATTGTGTTGTTCCTTTCCCAGAGCTCCTGATACAGTAAGTGGGTTGGGAGTTGGGAGGTCACTCGTATCACCCAGGCAAGGCCAGGTCTGAAGAATGTATTTCAGCCACTTGAAATGCTCTCAAAGCTTTAGCTGCTGAACATTGTTCAGTCCCTTTTAAGAAGTCATTAAGTTTTCATGTTGTTGTGGTTTTTAGACTGTAGTGCAACTAGAACAAATTCCTTGTGCTTCCTGCCTATTGGAATAGGTGATAAGTTCCTGAAACCAGGCAACTGCAGGGCAGGATGAGTTCATCTGTAGGTCTGTAGTCTCTGGTGGGATTGTTGCTTTCTGTATTTGTCAAGTGCGATGCCTGGTGTCTGTGAAAGCATGTTGAAGAAAGGGCAGAAAATGCCAAGAGAAAGAGAGGTGTGTTAAACAGCAGAGGGAACACCAAGGTGAGAGGAAAAGGAGGTGCTTTTATCGTGAGGATAAAAGGCAGATCAGATATCCCCTGCAGCCTGGGGAAGAGTGCATGCTGGAGCAGATGGATATTCCCAAAGGAACTGGCCTCTAGAGAGCCCATGCTGTAGGAGAGGAAAAGTGTAAGAGGGAAGGACCAGCAGACAGAAACCACTGTGTACTGACTGTAACCACCCTCTCCACCCCATGCACATTTGTTCCTCCACTGAGGGGACCGTTTCTAACTTGTGGCAGTAGTGAGGGGCAGGAGAGGTGTCTGTGGTGAAGGAGTGGAGCTCAGCTTGGGAAAGGGAGAGAGGTGTTTTCCCTGTGTTTTAACGTTTGCCTTTTTGTTTCACACTAACCAAATCAGTAAATAAATATATATCAGCTAGTAATACATTCATTTCCCCAAGCTGAGTCTGTTTTGCCCACAGCAGTAACTGGTAAGTGATCTCCCTGTCTTTATTTTGAGCCATGAGCCTTCTTGCTCTTGTTCCTTTCAGGAAAAGAGAGGACAAACTAGGAAGAAGAGCGAGCAAGCATCTGGGTGGGAGTTTGACTGCCAGCCATGTGCAAGCCATCACCAAGCATTAGCAGTAGAGTTTTGTGCAAATGGGAGGGTAAAACTTCAATTCTTTTGTTGGTAAACCTGAGTCTGTCCCATATAGCATGGCTAAATTTAACACTAAAGAGCATTTTGAATCTAAAAGTGCTCCTTTTTTTATTTTTAAATGAGAATGGAAATAGGTCAAGAAAGCTAATAGTGTCTGCCTTAAAGACAATGAATGTAGTTTTCCAAGGTTCATCACTGTCTCATGCTGGCCAGGTTTGTGCTGCTGCTTCTAGTATGTGCATCCTGCTTTCTATCCCATGTCAGAGCTGGCTGTTAACAGAGTATAGATGGCATGCTTGGCAATACGTGGTTATAAGGATAAGCAGCAAACTGACTCTTGGATTTTAGGCAAATTTTGACAATGCCATGGAAAGTAACTTTACTTATTTAGTGGTGGTTTAAAAGAATCCAGATACTCTAACAGACCTTGAATTAATTTTCAAAGTATGGAAGGACTACTGTTTGAAGGGAAAAGGGTGCTTTATTTTACTGGTACAAATAACGCTCTTGTCTGACTTTTCTGAAAGCACATTGATTAGTCTTGATAGAAACAGACTATTCTTTTGAGTATTTTCTCAAGATCAATATTAGGTTTGAAGGTTTGTAATGATAATGTGTCACTAACAACCCGGGTCATTTTTGTTGTTAGATTTCTCTATTACTTTATGTTTGACTGACAAAATTACCTAAGCATGGATAAGACCAACATGAAGAAGCATACCATATCATTTTAGCCCATGCCTCTGAACAAGTATTCTCTTCCTGGAAGTCTGCAAACATGTTATCAGTTTCTGTCCTCCCAATTGGAGTGCTAAGGGATTCCTTCAGACCTTGGGAGCTGGTTGATAAGACAAATGGCATCATTGAAAAGGTGCCAAACCAAGGGAAAATATGAATTAGTATAGAAGAGAGTATAACTTTCAAAATATGCAAGTGAAGGGACAATGTGGTCCATCTGGAATGAGGATAAAATGGGCATATCTCAAAGATCCACCAAGAAAGTGCATATTAATACCTAAAATGATCCAGGCCTTCCTGAAACTTCATATGAAGAGGCAATAAGGTATAAAACAGTGCCAAAGGTCAGCAGAAAAATATGTGTAATCAATAACTTAGTCAAAGGGGAATGTAGGGTAAAATGGGATATGAGACTAATAGGATGGTTGGATATCTTCTGTAAAATTTCTCTAAACCTTTGCCTTGGACAATAGTCTACAGCCTACACTGATCAAGCAATGGAATTACCTCAGGAAAACTTTTCTCCTGAGGGTAAAAGCTGAAGATCAGAACATTGCAAAGTATTATTAAAGTTTGTTCTCTAGATTTCTGATGCAGAAAAGGAGACTTTTTTCTGAAGCCTAAAGCTTAATAATGCCCATTCAATAGTTTTGTAATTAAGTAGGCTTAGATTACTTTTAAACTACCTCAAGAGGGAGGAATATGATGTCATTTTGCAAATTCATGACAGTATTGTATACCAGCTTATTGGAAAGTAGCTAGTACAGTATATAATGTTATAGGATAAACTTACAATCATTCACATTAAAAATTAAAATTTATCTACGATTCTATGAAATAACCCAAATAAGATGAAAAACATCCAGAAGTTTTTTAAATGGCAGTGGAAAGATGCTCTGCATCTAGCAGTAATGAAGACTACTGGAGTAGGAAAAAACAAAGACAATCCTTGTTTCCTCTCAAGACAAGTGTTTTGCATTTCCCGAGTCCTTTTTCCGTACTTTACGTTTAAATGATGAGGATTTCACCACTTTGCATAAGTGATGATTTCACAACCAAGTAGGCTTTCATCTTTAATGTGGTAATAAAATATTAATATAAATTGTTGAAAAGGCATCTTTCTATTAGTATTTCTAAATTAAATATTTTTCTTCAATGATGGATTTATTTTGCAAGGAAAATAAATTCCTTATATGTGAGGACAACTAATAGGAGCTCTATTTTCTGAAGATAATTTTTTCCTGCTAATATTCTGACATCTTTCAAGGTTGCCTATAATTATTCAAAAATCAGGCAAACACCTGGCAGGTCTATAATGTTTGAGGATGTATATATTGCTTTGACTGATATATTTGCTTTAAAATTTATCAGACGTTGCTGTAACTCTTCTTTGTAAAAAAATGCAAACTCTACAGATAAATCTTCTGTGCCTCATGGTTCAGTGCTTCATTACTACCAACACTCTGACTCAGATGCAAGACCAGAGCCTGCTGGAGTGCAGTGGTTAGAAAGGTTTCGGAGGTGGAAAGTAGTTTTATCTCCTGTCCTCCATCACCTTGACTTTTTCCTCAGAAATCTTCTGTCTAAAAATGTTTGATGTTTTCCTACTTTGCTTGTAGGATCTAATCATACAGCCAGAGCAAGTTGCTAAAAGATGTCTTCAGCCCTAAAAACCTGTCACTTGTTTATAAATACTTCTGGGTATGGGAAAAGAGAAGAGTGGACCAACTGATTATTAATTGATAATCTTCATTAATGGTTTCAGCCTTTGTTATTAACCTTCTGTTTCATCTGAAACATGTCTACATTTTCAGGTCAAGCATTCGGGGTGGGATACACTGAACTGTCAAAATGAAATATGAAGTGATGTGCTGGGAACTCCAGAAGAGGTGACACACAGTAGTGGGAGACTGAGACAAGCTCTGTATAAAATGCACTATTGTGTGCCAACTTCATTGCATACACTTGTGTCAGGTTTTTGGATTAGTCCACCTGTAATGTTGCAGCAGTTGTGTAAATGATAGAAGGGAGGATATTTACTGATCCTGAAGTCATTTATGGAAGGGCCCTGTATGGGACGTGACGGACTGGAGTGCTTCTACTGTGCACAGACCTTTCACTGGAGCTCCTGTGTCCAGCCTGAGGCAGAGCACAAAGTTGCATTCTTCTGGCCAGCTACATCTTATTCTTCTGCTGAGTCTTCCTCAAAACATATATAAATAGCTTCTATGCCAGTTTCAAACAGTGATATTTTAGAGAGTAGACTCCTTTTCCTACCCAGTACATGTGCACGTAGATTGGAGGCAGAGGAGTGCAAGGTCTCCTGCCAACTTTGTTGTTTTTCGCTGGGAGCCATCGAAGATGAGGACAAAAGAACTAGTAATTGTTGTGCCATCTATAATTTAGTCTTACTGAGCTATTTTTGTATTTGTTTAAAACGACCCTGTTTTTGAGGTTTATTATATTGGTGTAAATAAACCTCTGTTATGTTTAAAGATAAAACCTCATGGAATGAAGATCAGGAAAGCCTACTTCCACCAACAATCATCACTGTAGCAACAATACAGGAACACAAGGAAACATACATGGAGAAATAGTATGAAAAATTAAGACAAATTCACATCAGAAAAGTGATGTGAATTTATGGTAATTATGACTCTCAACTTCAATCTAACCTGACTGTGACCAAAGCAGACTGACCCAAGTAAAGTTTAATGGGAAATAGTTGATGCTTCAATAGCCTAAATTAAGAGCTGATTCAGGCTCCATTCAGAAAAAAGGACTAGTTGGAACTATTGACATTTCTGCTTCTCTTTGCAATTGTAAGAAACATTATTGCCACCTCTTGGAAGATGATTAAAATAATTGCTATCGTTTTGTTCTTTGCCTTCAACAGCAATCACTGGGTGCCCGCTTCCCTGTGTGTCTTGATGTGTTATGCTTTGATTCTGTTTTGCCAGACAAAAAGCTAGGCTCAGCATAATTGCGCCATTTCCCTGTCACAGTGCTTTCCTTCTGAATCTTGTTACTCTCCATGGGTTGTGGTGAGGTCAATCATATTCAGTCAAATGGCTGAGCAGATAAAAAGTGTACTAGAACAAAGTATCTGCTGTCCATGCAGGTTGGAGTGAAAATGTAGAAGGACGGCCTTGGGTAAAGAGATGACTTCGCTGGTTTTGATAAAACTTTGCCTAGCTAGGACGCTCACTCACCTGAATTTGTCCTGCAAAGAGAAAATAAGTGGCCTGGTGGCATGTGAGTTGCCACTCATCAGCATTAACAGCATGCATGGTGTCTCTGTGATGGTTATGTAAAAATTTAGTATTCCTTTATACTCATTTACTGTCACAGGAAAGTATCTCTTTATATTCATGCAACATCATGGCATGGTACCACTGAACTGATGGAAGGTGACCTTACAGTATCATGCAAGTTGTTGCAACATCATAATGCAAAACTATCTCGGATTGATGCAGGGCCATGACCCAGCATAGTGATAATTGATTTGATGTTAGGGTTCAGTCTTATACCTACTGTGCTGTTGCCATTGTTATTGACTTAGAAGAATGAGGTAAGGTCATTCTTTGAGACATCACAGATCCGCTCTCTTTGCATATTGATGCAATACTGCTGTCTGTTGTTGCAGTCTAGTTTCTCTCTTTATGAAGATAATCAGATGCTTGGGGCAAAGTTTGCTGTTGCTTGTAAATTATTAATATGACATAGATTGAGTAATGCTTTCGTGTTACTGTGTACTGATGTGCACAAGGTTGTAAGCTCATCAATGCTCTAGGGAGTCAAGCCCTTTGACAATCTCTTCATTTCTTTTGTCACCACCAAGATATGTGGATATATTGGAAGGTTATAACTGGGAATCAGGAATTTTAAAGTCAAGAGTTTACATGGATTAGGGACAAAAGTATCCTTATTAAATTGTTTTTGAGAATCGTTTTAGTACAGTATTGGTATGTTATGTTTTCAGATATAGCTCCTGTTGTTTTAATTTGCAGTTGTGAATGCTTACTACTTCTACAAATCATATCCTGGGGCCTAGTGTTGGCAAGTAAAAACGAATGGTAAAACAATTCTATTTACCTTTTTTGAGTATCACACCTGGTAAATACTCTTCTACCAGTTTTGTGTGTATAATACTTCCTTGGCTTTAGTCAAAACAAGCAAACAAAAAAGCTGAGATTCTGCCATAGGACCTCTCCAGGTTGTTACAGGACCAGAATTTTGGCCGTAGCTGCACTTTCTTTTGCTAACTGAGCTAACACATAGTGTTATTTTTGTTGCAGCTGTGATGTTCTAAAGATCAAAGCAGGATTTGCGGAGTGATAACTTTTTATTGGACCATCTAGGAGACAAAGGCCAGCAAGCTTTTGGGGAAAGGGGGTTTTCTTCTTAAAAGCTGTAGTAAACTAACATTTTTTCCCCCCTTTCGGATGTGAGGAAAGGGCTTATATATCCCTTAAAACTTTTTTGTTTCCTAGCCATGCCAATTTGTTCTAATAAAAGATATCACCCACTCCATAAAGCTTCCCAAGGTTGTTCATGTTGTTCTTTGTGTAGAACAGTCATTTCAGTGAGTTAATTAATTGAATCAGCTGCTCACAAATATTTGGTTTAAGTATAGAAATGTTGTGGTTCAGGAAGTCTTGTGGGCTCTTCCTGATTCCAAGGAGGAACAGTATTGAAGGAGCAGAGGTTCTTGTGGAGCTAAAATGTAATGAAGCAAACAACTTAAGGCAGCCTCGTAACATTGGAAACTTCAACCTAAATAAGTTATTTTAATGGGAAATTTTATAACACCTTTATTATGAAGAATTCTCCTCTATAGTAGTCTTTAATGTAGTAAAAGGATCTTTTCTTTCTATTCAACTTATCCCAATTCAGACTTTGAATAGTCCTCATTAATGTAGTCTTCATTCAGAGGTTGTTTTGTAATATCATTTTACATCATAATATGATGTTGCAAAAGCATATGTCACACGTCAAACACTAGATTATGCCATCAAATAAATCAGGCAGGTTGAGCAGCATGATAACAAAAAGGCAGGAGGATATTTCTTCACATTGCTAATTAGCAGTGTTACCAAAGGAGGCAGCGAAGTGGCAGGGAGTAGTTAAGTCTTTTGTAGCAACATATTTACAGATGGCCTAAGGTTAGTTGAATAGTTTTGAAGCTAAACTGCTAGGTTATTCCTTGAGGTTGCATAACTATTCTAACAATAACTCATAACAATAATGCCAATATCTGGCAATTTATTTTTTCCTATTTTCCTCACCTTTTATGGTTTTAATTTATGCAGATTTCGATATTTTTTTCGTACTTCCTTTGTTGGCTTTTACTTTATGCAAGTTTATGCCCCTTGCTCTCCAGGGGACTACAGAGAAAAATATCTGCATATCCCAGTGCACATTGTTAATAAATGAATAAAGCTATTTGGAAATATACCAGAAATCCCTGTTAGAAATATGTAAATAGTAAATTACTGAATAGGCCACAAAATATTTCTGTCCTAGCTCTAAGCAAGCACCTCAGCCAAGGAGTAGTGACTAGCTTTGGCTGGAGTTTATTGAGGGGGGTGTGATTTTGATGTAAAATGATATACATCGTATATCTACAAATGTTTAACACTCCTTTTATAGGAGCCTGTATAAGAATTTAGACTGCTTTATGCTGGATGCTACAGGGCACTCAATCTGTGGTCCAAGTTTTGTTAATTCTATAATTGTGAATATTCTATTAGTCTAAAGGGATAGAACTAGTAATTTTGCCATCAAAAACAGTGTTTGAACTTATCTGTGTTGGCTTGGGTGCACACACTGCATCTGTGTGAAGTCTGACTATAGCTGTAACCAGATCATTCTATCTTATATAAACTGCATCCATTCAAAACCTCAGTCTTTCATGATCTATGTGAACACAGTGACAAACCATTTGTGGGAAACAATATTCACAGAATCATTACGGTTGGAAAGGACCCTCAAGATCATCTAGTCCAACCGATAGCCCTACACTACTCTTACCCCTAAATCATCCCCTGAAGAAACATATCTATCCTCTTCTTAAAAACCTCCAGGGATGGTGACTCCACCACCTCCCTGGGCAGCCTATTCCAATATCTAACCACTCTTTCAGTAAAGAAATTCTTCCTAATATCTAATCTAAACCTACCCTGGCTCAGCTTAAGCCCATTCCCTCTAGTCCTGTCACCAGTCACAAAGGAGAAGAGGCCAACACCCGCCTCCCTAAAATGACCTTTCAAGTAGCTGAAGAGAGCGATAAGGTCTCCCCTCAGCCTCCTCTTCTCCAGGCTAAACAAGCCCAGCTCCCTAAGCCTCTCCTCATAAGGCCTGTTTTCCAGACCCCTGACTAGCTTAGTTGCCCTTCTCTGCACCCTCTCCAGTACCTCAATGTCCTTCCTAAACTGCACACAGTAGTCGAGGTGAGGCCTCACCAGTGCCGTGTACAGGGGCAAGATCATCTCCCTGCTCCTACTGGTCACACTATTCCTGATGCAAGCCAGGATGCTATTGGCCTTCTTAGCCACCTGGGCACACTGCTGGCTCATGTTCAGCCGGCCGTCAATCAGCACCCCCAGGTGATTAATTATAAAGACACTCAAAATTTTGATTACCTAGGTTATTGTATGGATAAGTAGGTAGTGTTTCTTACTGTGATCTTTTATCAGCTCCAATATTTTTCCATTTTGTCTCTCTGCTGTGGGGACAGCTGCATTAGGCATTCAAACTTTAGGAAGCAGTTTCTCTTGGTAACTTTGATGGATTTTTGGTGGTGCAGATGTTATCAGCAAGGAACCAAAAAGAAACCATTCTTCTACCCAAATATATTTCAAAAAGGCTCAAATGCATCTGTTATCTGGTACATAATTCACATGAGATGAGTTTGGAATTAATCACTTTAATAAGGAAGTTAAACCCTGACTGAGCCTGTTCTGCAGGGGCTTTTGAGGAGTGAGTGTGCACGTACAGAGGGGTGTGGGGGCGGGAGGGAGGTGAGAGAAGGCCTGCAGATTTGAGGAGAATTATTTTCTATGGAAGAAAAATATTTCTATGTAAATTACTCTAGATCATTGTCTTTAATTCTAACTTGTAACTTCAAAATCCTGCTTGTGGGCACACTGAGTGTGGATTTTTTTGAGGGGAGTTTGTGCAAGATAGCCCCTCAGGTGTTAGGGATAAGAGAAAAAATGAACTAGTTAGGGAAATTTTCCCATTTAACAGACTAAAAGTAAAATGATAATAATCGGATGTATTTTGAAGTGAGAGGAAAGCTTAAAAAAAAACCCCAAACCTTCCTGGTACAATTATGCTTTTCTATGCAGATTTGAAAAGAAGTTGTTATACTAATTGGTATAGCTTTTAATGAACAATATGTGAAGCACACGAAGAATTGTCATCAGAGTGGCAGATGCTTAACACCACACCTTTAAAATAATGGGATTTTTTTTTTCAAATGTTACTAGCATATTCTACCACCTTTGTTTCCTCTTTCAGTGCTTTTTTTTTTAAAAAAAAATCTTCCAGTAATGAAAAATGAGATGGAGGGTTAGCATCTAGATTCACATGGTTTGCAGTCAGATTTGAGCCCGTGGTTGACTAACAGCACAATGAAGTGGACTTGCTATCTTTCAGCTGAAGCTTACAGCAAAGCTTTCTGAGAACTAACATTCTCCCACCACCCCTCCCAAAACCCCCCAAACCAAACTGGAAAAACTCCAAATACCCCCACATGAGTAACACCAGCAATCCCTGCTATTTCCAAAACCAGCCCTGATAAAATTACACATTCTTCCTTTTTGCTTTCCGTCTTGAAGGTATCTGTTCCTCTGGTGCCTCCAGACTGTGTTGTTTTTATCCAGGGAATATAGATAGGAGCTTCAGATGCTTCATGGTAGGTTTTTAAAACAATGGTACCCATAATTTTATGCCCTTTGTAACATACCTACCTGCCTTACTGATCACCTTACCTTCGCAATGAACACTGTCACTGCCAGCTAAAGAATAAACATTTATGAGTTAGTTTTAAGGCAGGTATTACTGATAGTCATGCCGTGGTATCAAAGTGTGCAAATATATTGAAGCCTATAGGGAGTTTCTAGCCAACATTGAAGTCTGCATACTGTACATGAGCTGCTTCCAATAGATGAGCAGCACTTTGTCTTTTATTCTATAGTGATGGCTTTAGTCATGTTCCTTGGTCAAAAGTTCTGCAATGTTGCCTTTTCCTGTTAAAGAATGTGGCATCCACACAATAAAGGGAAATACCAAGTGCTCAGTAGGGTTTTTTTGTAGGTACATAGTGACTCTCATTATTTCTGGCTATTTCTGCCTTGATGGCGTTTTGAACTATACCCCAGTTTTTGTTCACCTACAATGAATGTCTTATCATTCTTCTGCCTTTCTTCTTTCAGTGGTGTGCCTCAATGAGTATATAGAATCATAGAATTGCCAGAGTTGGAAGGGACCTTAAAGATCATCTAGTTCCAACCCCCTCCTGCCTGGCAGGGACACCATCCACTAGATCAGGTTGCCCAGAGCCCCATGAAGCCTGGCCTTAAAAGCTTCCAGGGATGGGGCTTCCACAATCTCTCTGGGCAGCCTGTTCCACTGTGTCACCACCCTCATGGTGAACAACTTCCTCCTAATATCTAATCTAAATCTACCCTCCTCTAGCTTGCATCCTTTTCCCCTGGTTCTTTCACTATCTGACCTCCTAAAAAGTCCCTCACCAGCTTTCTTGTAGGCTCCCTTCAGATACTGGAAGGCCACGATAAGGTCTCCTGGAGCCAATTCCTTATCCACTGAGTGGTCCATCCATTGAACCCATATTCCACCAGCTTGGAGACCAGGATGTTATGCGGGACAGTGTCAAAGGTTTTGCTCAGATCCAGGTAAATGATGTCTATTGCTCTTCCCCTGTCTATTGATGTCGTAACCTCTTCATAGAAGGCCACCAGATTCATCAGTCAATATGGGCTAAAGCCCTTCACTTATATTAAAGCCCTTCACTTATATTTATGGCTTGATAAGTATTCGGGGGGTTTTTTATACTCAGAAAGGGGTTCTTCCCTCTGACCTCAGTTAGTAATTGTCTTTCCATAAATATTCAGCTGGCTACAGATACCTGGTGTTCCTTTGAAGAAGGTGCTTTAATGTACAGCTAGTCCCACCACTTCTCTATTTGCAAGCAAGTACACATCATTTTTTTTTTGTAGTAGTAGTCACCAGTGGAACAGGCTGTTTAGTGTGTTGGCATTGTTTAGGTTCTTTGAGGTAACAAAAACAATATCTAGCTCACCCTAGGAATAGCCTTACAGGTACTGCTAGTAAAATAACAATGTTTCTGATCAATAAGTATGATGCAGAGGGGTAAGCGACTTAAGATTTCATAGCACATGACTGGCAAGGTAGAGTGCATCAGTTTTTCCTTGTACAGGTGCTTTCTCAAGAGAAGTGCCACGCACTACAAAACTAAAAGGGATGGTGTTCAGCTTCAGAGCCAGTGTCTTAGCTTGTGAGAGATGAATGCAATCCAGGTGTCCACCTGGAAACCTCAGGGTTGCACAGGTTAGTGCTTTTTTCCTGGGAGAGTTGCTCCTACTGGATGAATTCAGGGACTGGGCTGTACACTAAAAATAAATCAATAATCCTAAGAAAATGTCTAGACAGTGTGATAGGAAAATAGCTAGATTATTACTATTTTATTTATTTTACAAATGCAGCAAACTCATCTCATGTGCATGAGCAGTTTAAAGCAAGGCCATGCAGGGAGCTGGTGGAGCCAGATACAAAATCCAGCATTTGTATGGTATCAAACAGTAGTACCCTAACCAATGGACTGCAGTGCGTCATCTGAACCCGTGCTGCTGCTAAAAGGTTTCAAATAGAGCATGTTTACATACCACAGATCAGTCAGCAAAACTAGCCAGTCTCTTTTTTTTTCCTGCCAGCTTGGAGAGAGGGTTTGAAGGCCTGTGGTGTGATAGTTTTTGGGGTTTTTGTTGTTGTTTTGTTGGGCTTTGTTCCTAGCTAAGGATAGTATTGTCTTTTCCTGTGTACTGAGATTATGCAGTATGACGAATGAGGGGTGAGCAATAATTAGATGTAGGCAACAGCAGAGAGACTCGTTGCGCTGCGTGTTTCTGTTTCTATGTTCCTGACTGAGTTCCCAGCTGCTAAGAGCAGAAGCATTCTGTTTTAAGTAATCCAGCTAATGTTAAGGTGGTTATTTATATATAATATATTTATATGTGTTAAAAAAATATATATAAAAAAATAAAAAATTGGGTGCATGCTTCTTAGTGTGCTTGATTTCAAAGACAGAAGGAGCTGTAAAGGGGAAAATCTTTTCTCCAACAAGAGGTCTAAAAGTCCAAACATACAAGATGATTTGTCCTTTTTGCCTGTCTTATAGTTCACCTCTTAAAGAGAATTGGGGAAAAAAAACTGTGAGAAGTGATGTGGAAGTTACGGTGACCTATTAGCATTTCAGAACACTCTCAAGGGAGATGTTATGCTAACAGCTACAGGAACAGTTCATTGCTTGCAGAGGATGCAGCTCTTCTCTGTGATAGGATGACTGGCCACACATACACGCTTGCAAATGAGGGAGGAGGAGGATGGAGTGAAATCTGCAGAAAAGTGAAGTTTCTCGGGTTTTAAGTGTGTATGTGTCTATTCACTTGTGAGAAGGTTGAATCTGCTCAACCTTGCTGGCTATAGGCTTTGAGGAAGAGGATTTAGTAGTTTGAAGTTATCCTTTATCATAGTTGATGGGGAAAAGGTCCACTTAGCTCAGAAACAGTGGTCTGGTGCCTGTATTTTCATGTTCGCTCTAGCAACTATGTTTATCTTTCTCTGCTTATCACCTGTTACTTTACTCAGCAGAGAACATTGGAGACAGTTTGAAAGAAAGTGATTCAAAGATACTGAGCTGCAGAACTCAGAATTGAGTGTTATGTATTCTCTAACTAGTTGAATTTATGTGTAAAGGAAAGCATATTTTATCCTATTAATAGTGTTGAACTAGAAACCTAGGGAAACAGGAAAGACAATAGATATACCTTCAAAGGAAATACGACAGGAATAACAGTGAGGCATCTATAGGTAGTGATCCACACACTTCATGACTGTCTAAGAATTTTAACTGGAAATTGAAGGATACCAGTAGAGTACTTAGGTATATTTAATTGGGAGCTTCTTCCAAGTATGAAGTACAGGACTGAGTGTAAATCTGAGTGGAGGCTGACACCACTGGAGGCCATTGGAGGATCAGAAGTGGCCTTTTAATATGAGAAAAAAATAGGCAGGCTATGCTGTGAAAATAAGCCATGTATATTGGGCAGTTTGGGGAAATCAGTAGAGAGCTAGGGTGACTGATGTGATTGCGACATGTGATCATGTCACAGTGACAGATTGAGAAAATAATCTTTGTGGCAGAATAATAGATGGCTATGAAGTGCTAGCAGAGATGAATATTCTATCTGCAGCTGTCTGAAGACTGTAAAACTTAGTGACTTGTTAAACTTTTGTAATAAGAACTCTTAAATTCAGATGAATTTCATCAACTAATTTTTTATTCTTATTCTGCATTTTATCTGTTTCTTTACATAGTACATGAAATCTTAAAGCATAGGCTAGTGTCAAGTAAGATCAAGGTCATCTTCTGACTTTTCTTACAAAGCACAGGAATCTGCAGTTTGTGCTAAGTGAATTTATTGACCTATAGATACCAAGTTAAGGAGATACCTGAGAAAACCTTACAGTCCTAAATGCCACCAATTCCATGGCTACCCCTGTTTTGTATCTTTGCTACATGTCATGGGTGCCTACAATGACAATAGCAGTGTATGGTAAGGGTTAAGATTGACCTCTTTAAAAATGCTGGCTGTTACTGTTTTGGGGAAAGAGGAATCCTAGTATTCTGTATGAATCATGCAGGTATAAATAACTCTTAACACTTTGTGGCTCTAAAGAATACCGTTATATATGTGCTAAGCGTTATACAGAAGCATTATACAGAATATATGCATTATCCTACAAAAACGATTAGGGAACTAGAACATCTCTCTTATGGTGAGACGCTGAGAGAGCTGGGGCTGTTTAGCCTACAGAGGAGAAGACATAGGAAGTTCCATCTAAATGTTGAGAGTAGTGGAGCACTGAAACAGGTTGCCTAGGGAGGTGGTGGTGTCTCCATCTCTGGAGACATTCAAAACCCACCTGGACGCTGTCATGTGCAACATGCTCTAAGAGAATCTGCTCTGACAGGAGAGTTGGACTAGGATATCTCCAGAGGTCCCTTCCAACCCCTAAGATTCTATGATATGTAATGATGCAAACCATACATGCCAACAGACTGACTCACAGGTCGAGGTCTTGGAGTCTAGCTTTTCATGTGACAGCAAAAGCAGAAACAAATACTACAATAACCATCTGGATTTGTCAGTGGGCTTATAAAGTTGCATGAAGTAAATCAGATTCAGTGAGGTGTTACCTTCTGTAAAATTCTGCATGTTCAAAGCTGATTGAAAATCTGAGATGGTGATACTTTGCTTTCAGTGAGCAAGGGGTTAGCTTCATCTCAGCTTCTCTCTTGCTCTCTGGATGGGATAAGGAAAGGGGAATAAATTGGTTTAATGGTTGTGAGCAGGGTTTTTGACATGGGCTGCATCTCACGTTTATTGTAGAAATTGCAAGACGGGAGAAATTTCATGTTTTGTTTTATGCCTGCCCACATTAACTTAATCTGCTTTCCTGTTGTAAGTATCTTTCCTTGAGGAAAATATATTATTGAGAGTAGCTGCATTTATTTCTGATGAGTCATGCTACTG
This sequence comes from Galbula dea, assembly GCA_013399015.1. Classification (NCBI taxonomy): domain Eukaryota; kingdom Metazoa; phylum Chordata; class Aves; order Piciformes; family Galbulidae; genus Galbula; species Galbula dea. The sequence continues at coordinate 124,380 of VWZX01002556.1, read as the reverse complement.
GTGTGCATCTTGTTAATTAGCACGTTCATATTGCTTTTATGTGCTTACAGGTCTGGACATAGGAACTTATTTATTTGTGTTCTGCATCACCCAAAGCCTAGTAAGAATAACAATGTTTATGCCAGGGTTACCAGGACAGGGAATCAGTGTCCTTAATCAGTGTCTCCTCTCCACCTTTTATCATTTCCTTACATGGGTGGAAATTCTGCAGCCTTATCTCCAGAACCTGTGGAGAGGTTGGAACCTTAGTTGTAATCTCTTGCAGAACCTGGCTGCAAAGCTACAAGACCTACACTGGTCCTAAAGGCGCACCAGCACCCATGGTTTATCAAAGCTGAAGTATCTTCCTAACTGGATCCTGTAGTTTCTGTTATTCAATCAAAATTCTTCTTGGGAGCATTTCTCAAAAGTCCCTAAGACATTACGGATGTCTAAAGAGATTTTAAATGTCATCAATAGTCTTAATTTCTGCTGTTTGCCCATTTTTATGTCGATTGGCTGAGTACCTGCCAGAGAACTTGGATCAGTTACAGTTTCTCTCAAATATGGGAAATAGTTTTGTGTGCATAGCAAGGTGAAGGCAGTCTGACTATCAGGTGAATATGACTCTGTCTTTTCAGACTGTGACAGATACCTGTTGGGAATTGGAAGTCAGATAATTTAACTTGCATCTTTCATCTACAAACTAGCTCATACTCCTAATAGAAATTCTAAGAGATATGTAACCTACTCTTGTTAAAATACTCTACTGGTGGCATACGTATGCGTCTTCTGGAATTAAATTGACCGTTTCAGTCATTTTGCTTGTGAGTGACCTGACTTGGATGCTGTTTTGTGGGCAGTGTCAAGAGCTCATCACAGAATGAGCTAAATGTGGTCTTCAATTCTATGGCATGCCCTAATGTTGGGCTTTTACTTCTTCAGAAATAGGTTGAACATTATTATTGCTGAAAAACTTCAAAAGCTTTGTTCCACTGCTGTGAGGGAATATTTAGATGACCTTAAACACCTTTCAGAGATCCTCTGAAAGAAAAATGGATCTGTCATGTAAATCTGACAGTCTTGCTCATTGTTGGTTACTCTGTTTTGTGAACTTTAAATACTTAAAATGCCTTACCTCTTGAACATAGTTACTTAGAGGTATAGGCCTGGGGTTTTGCCTCATGTAAAACTGTAGTGATTCCAGTGAAACTGAAGGATTTAGCCTGGATTTACACCAGTGAAAATTACAATCTGGCTATACTCTCTTCTGACAGCAGCCTTAGATGAGACTCAAGGGAACAGTGCTGGTTGCTCCTGCTTCTAGTACCTTACATCTTTCAGGTTCACTTTCTCTTGCAGAGCCTTAGGAGAGACACAATCTGCAGTGAACTGACAGAAGCTGTACCTAATGTATGTATTTAGGAGAGAATGATCACAAGAGAGCTGTTCTGGCCCAAAGACAGTTTCTGTGGTATATCACAAATGCTATGGGGTATAGTGGCCTCTACCTTTAAGGTGCTGGTTCATAGTTCAGTTGCTTTACACGTTTGGTTTTTTTCCAAAACTTACCAGGTTGTTTGGGAAAATACTGTGAGCTATCTCCAGGAATAAAGTTTTGATAATATTTACCCCAGAAAACCTTTCTAGAAAAGGATCAAGTGACACAATGAATGCCTCCAGGACATTTTCAGCTTTTGTTAGCCCAGATCTGGCTCAAAGAGGGCATGACTGCAAGAAAGTGAAATGAATTATCTGTGATGTAAACACTGAGTTAAAGTGAATAGTTATATTTGTTCAGGAAAGCTTTTGACTAGGCTGCCTATGGAAGCAGCAAACTAAGCTTGGGAGAAACTTGTAAAACTGTTTCAGCTCACAGTAGATGATGGTTGAAGGTGGTCAGAACAGAACTGGTGGGAAAGCACAGAGAAGAGACTGAACTAGTAGTAATGTCTGATACCAGATTGCATGAACTCTGTTATGCTCTCTGACTGCTTCCATCATGCCAGAATCCGATTTTAACTGAAAAATGGCTGTGTTTGAGAGGCAAATTAAAAATAATAGATTATTTAAATAAAATAGCCCTTTGTGTGAATGACATTCAGCTAATGACAGTCTTAAACTGCTTTTTGTATTTGTGCATTTCTTTTTCAAAGCTTCTATCATCTCCACTTAAAAATTGCTCTTGGGCAGTTAGCTAAAGAGCAGATTTCTCTAAACTGTTGTTTGCAAAAGCAGCGTGTTGTGTTCACAGGTGCTTCCCCCTCATACTGCTGCTGAGTTTTACAGGCTTTTCTGCAGTGGTTGTCATTGTCCAAAAGAGCGATTAATGCGCTGTTGGAATTTCATCTTAGCAATGAAAGAAGGAAACAGGAAAAAAAAAAGGAAGAAAAGACAAACTGCTTGTGAAAAGGAAGGAAGAATGAGGGACAGGCATTATTCTTGTTACTTTATTATAAATTCAGCAGTTTCTAATGCAATGCAACTCACTCTTTATAAGGTATCTGTCAAGAAGAAAGGGGGTTTGTTCAAACAAATTAAGGAGCATGTTTGTCTTAACTTTTTTCTAACTACCTTTAGTTTTGTAGGGGCTTTGGCTTGCACCCATCTAAATAAAAATTAACTTAACTGTAAAGCCACAATCACATTACTATAGACTGATGTCATTAGAGAAGAATGAGATTCATCATGCAGAGAAAAGAGCAGTGGAACTATCTGGGGCCATTAACAGACTCTTTACCCATTTGAGAGCTGTAAAAGTAACTTAAATGGAAACCATGACACAAAGCATTATTTACATCAAACCCCCACTCAGAATATGCTGGTAGAAAGCTTTTTCTTAATATGAAGTTTTGGCTTACAAAGGTGGCATGTTATCCTGAGGGGCCATCCCTGTGGGACTGATACGAAGCTACTTTTTCTGAGAACTGGAGTGTCCATTTGAAGCACTGTTATTCTTAAGATAAAGGCTCTGCTCTCTAATGCCTTATGGCTGAGTGCCTTGAAATTTGGCCATCAGCAGTGTAGTGCTCATGGCCTTGTACCTGTAAATGCCATACAAAACCCTTTTAACTAGGCAATCTGTTCTCAGTATACAAAGGTAACTTCTTTTTTTACAGTATTCTGTGACTTCATAGAATCATAGAATTATCAGGATTGGAGGGGACCTTAGAGCTCATCTAGTCCAACCCCCTACAGTGAGCAGGCAATCTCTAACTAAACCAGGTTGCCAAGCACCCTGTCCAGCCTTGCCTTGAACACCTCCAGGGATGGACGGGGCCTCAACCACCTGCCTGGGCAACCTGTTCCAATGTTCCACCACCCTCATGGTAAGGAACTTTTTCCTAATATCCAATCTAAACCTGCTCTTCCCTAATTTAAACCCATTACCCTTTGTCCTATCACTACAGGCCTTTGTAAACAGGCCCTCCCCAGCCTTTCTATATGACCCCTTTAGGTACTGGAAAGTGACTATTAGGTCCCCCCGAAGCCTTCTCTTCTTGAGACTGAACAATCCCAGCTCCCTCAGCCTATCCTCAAAGGGGAGGTGTTCCACCCCTTGATCATTTTAGTAGCCCTCCTTTGGACCCGCTCCAGCAGGTCTACATCCTTCCTGTGTTGAGGGGCTCCAGAGCTGAACACAGTACTTCAGATGAGGTCTCACCAGAGCAGAGTACAGTGGTAGAATCACCTCTCTTGATCTGCTGGTCATGCTTGACTTTAGCATAGCTTTCACTTGTGTGGTTTTGGAGTGAAGATAAACTGAGAGATCATTTTCATAACCCTTTTTCAAGCTGGCAACCTGCCACACATGGGGTCCCTCACGGTCAATATTGGGCCTACTGCTGTTTAATACCTTCATAAATGATCTGCATGATGGGATGAAGTGTACCCTGATGACACCAAACTGAATGGAGAAGCAGACATTTTGGAAAGGAGTGCCATCCAGGAAGACCTGGACAGGCTGGAAGACTGGACTAACAAGAACGTTATGAAGTTCAACAAGGACAAGTGTAAGGTTTTTCATCTGAGAACTGGGAGTACGGCACAGACTGGGACCTACCTGGCTGGAGAGCAGCTCTCTGGAAAAGCAGCTCTCTCCTGGGGGTCCTGCTGGATAACAAGGTCAATATGAGTGAACAGTCTGCTGCAGTGGCAAAGAAAGCCATCAGGATGCTGAGCCGCATTAACAAGAGCAACACTAGCAGAAATAAAGTTGCCGTTATCCCACTTAACATTTGTTAGGCCACACTTGGAATACTATGTTCAGTTTTGGCCCCCACTGTACAAAAAAAATGTGGACAGGCTGAAGAAGGTCCAGAGAAAGGTCACAAATGTGATCAAAGGACTGGGAAGCCTGCTACATGAGGAAAGGCTGACAGAACTGGGCTTGTTCAGCCTTGAGAAAAGAAAACTTAGTCTTTATCACCATGTTCCAATATTTAAAGAATAGCTGCAGAGAATGTGGAGACTCCCTTTTTACAAGAAACCACATGGAAAAGAGGAGAGATAGTGGGTACAATTTAATCCTGGGGAGATTTGAATTGGACGCATAAGGAAAATTTCTCAGTGAGAACAAGCAGCCAGTGGAATAATTTCCTCAGGGAAGTGATGGATTCCCCAACATTGGATGCTTCAAAAATTCAGCCAGACAGGGTGCTGGGCCATCTTGTCTAGATTGTGCTTGTACCAAGAAAGCACAAGATGATCCTTGAGGTCCCTTCCAACCACAGGCTGTATGATACTATGATCATTTAATGACTAAAACATCCAGATTTCTACTCACCTTTTCTTGTGCAGTAGGTTCTCTGTGAACTGAGTTTGCCAAAGACATCCATCTTTTTGAGGCTTTTTTTAAATAATGAAATCAAAGACTGGTTAATCAAAACAACAAAACATGTTGGTTTACTGTTCTTCATGCTACTGATAGAGTTGTAATTAAGACTGTAGAGGACTTTCTGTTGTGATACAATCAAAATGCAGAGAATGCCAAGCCAGAGGTCAGAGAGGAAAAGTCATTTTTCTGCTATAATTTTACATGTCTGCATTCTTGTACTGCTTCATGAATTTTTATCTTCCCCCCTCTGTTTTCTGTGATTTGTCTAATTCTATTCACGAATTTATATGCCCCTCACCATTGTAATAGTGGATTTATGGAATTGTAGATGGAAGACTGACAACCACAGGGGACAGCTAAGTTACCTCAGGAGCAGTGTAAGAGCAAGGCTGTACTCTACCTGTGCTCTCTTTACAATCTGAGTCCCCGGTTCCCCTTGTGTCAGCAGAGTGAGTATGTGCATGGTACATCTTTACTCTAGCAGAGTAATGAGAAGTTGGGAGGGCAGGAATGAGCCAGTATTTCGTGATATGGCTTCTTTGTATATAAGTCAAAGTCTGTGAAGGACATCCCTGTGTGTCAGCAGCTTAGTAGACACTGAAATGAGTTCCTGGGTCTCTGTTGTTGAGACAACTGCAGGCATGTTTTAGCTGCACAGTTACTAATCATATTCAAAATGAGTGGATGTAGTAATCTTATACCATTTTCAAATATTTTAGATCTATGTAGTCAGAAATGTGTACAGTACTGGTACATAGCCAAGGGAATCTTTTACTGTTGCTCAATGTGCTGCACTTAATGTATGTATATGGAAAGTCACCAGAGTACTTTTCACTAACAGTAAGTAGATATAAATAAAAGGAAAGCTGTTGAGTTTGAAACTGGCAAAGTAAATGTCATGAATATGCTTCAGTTTTCAGTGTAAGTAAATAACAGATGTGTTGCCAAATTTATTGGCCTGTATTTGTAGCGGCAGCAATGAAATTAAACATGCACCACTGTGGTAATGTAGACAGTATTGATATTGCTAGAGGGATTTAATCTGTGTCATTATCTAGAAGAAACATTCTTCCTACAAGAAAAAATAATTTTTATATTTGCTATCTCAAATCTATCAGTCCTTCTATCCTCACTGAGTCCACAGTGGGGGTTTTTTGTCTTTTCCCCACTACTACTACTCCCAAGTGTTTATGAGATTGACTTCCTTATCCCACAGGAGTGGGAGTGCACTGTTGGGAGGCAAAATTGTACACATGTGCAGCACCAGTGGTTGCTGGCTCTAACTAGCTACTTTGATGCCTCCTTCTTTTCATCGCATTGGTGAGATAGAATTTTGTCCCTGTAAGTTCATCTCTGATGGTTGGGTTGTGTTCTTTTCAGACATGAGCAGTTTCAGGAGCCTATCTTTTTACACTGGTAAGCGGGTAAATGCTTTCCAAGTGGCAACAACTCTGTCTGCCTCACTAAAGACAGGCAAAGGCCAATGCTGTCATCTCCTGCAAGGGCATGTGTGCTTTAACATTGTCACTGGCCTTTAGCAGTAAGCCTGAAGGTAATTGCGTAGGCTTCTTTTCCCTGCTGCAAACAGCTCTGCTGTAGTTTTGCTTGTCCATGCCTGAGAGAGTGTGAGTGGTCAAAAGCTAATCCTACACCCTAGAGAGTTAAGAGTCTAAAGAAGTGGAGGGAGGAAAAAAAAAATCATGGAAGTAAAACAAAGCAAAGCAATCATGTAAACAATTTAATTAATTGTCTGGAAGTGAGGTGTATGTTTGTAATTTTGCCCTTGTCAAAGGGAAATTGAAGTTCATTATATTCACTGACTGATTTAAAAGCTCTTTCCTGCACAGAATCACCTAGAGAAAGAGGGGAAGGCCCATTTGGAGCACACACATTGGCTGCAGCTTCAATTAAGCTAGGAATTCATTACTGAAACCTCCAGAGAGAAGGCTGTTACTTCACTCTTCAGTGTGGGGAGAAGGCTGCATTTTCTTTTGCTGATTCACTCTTTTGTTATAGCATGAAGCCTTGGTTTTATTATAAAAGTGTTACGGTTTGGCTCATGCTAGTAATAATCTTGAGATGCTGATAAAGTTAAGAGATGTGAGACCATATTTGGAGGCAAGCTGTGCTAATTTTTGCTAATATTTACTGTGCTATTTATGTGAATAGAGATAGCATAAAATATGGAGGGGAGGGAGGGGACCTACAAAATTAAATTTACCTCTTGTTACGAGTTCTAGAATTGACGCTGAGTGAACGTGATCATGGAATAGCAATTAAATACTTCTAATTAGGTGCATATGTATTATTTCAGAATCCCACAGCAGGTTCATCAGCATCTTTAGTTGCCAAATGCAAATGCCTTTGATATATCTGACCATTGGTGCCTGGCAGATGCCCAGGCTATGTTCCATTTAAGACCATGGAAATGTTTAGGGAGGTGTAGGATCCCTTTTCTCTGAACTGGGTAGAACAACACTGTTGGAAGGAAAAGTAGATATTTTTGGAAAAGCTTTTGATTTAAATTTTAAATAAAAGGCTTTCCAGGTTATTTGGGCAGGAATGCTTAACAAGCCTGCTGTAGGGAACTGAGCTCAAGGTTTCAGCTTGTTGCAATTGGCATGTTTTATCTCTTCTTTCTCTTTTCTCCCTGTAATAGTAAGTCCACTGGGGTTTCATTTTTCTATGAAACACCCACAGATGGTTGCCTTATTCCTTCCTTTTGTTCAGTGTGAATGCAAAGACACAGCTAAATAAGAAGACCACAGCCCCCTTCCTGGAATTAGCAGATATTAAAGCAAACACTTTTTTTAACAAAGGAAAGATGTTTGGCAGTTCTCCAACCCTTTCAGCAGGTGCAGTATGCCTGAGGCTGTGCCACATGTACATCTTTGAAATATCGTAGTCCACTGATTTGGACATCAGAGTGCTCCAGGAGAGTAAGTGCATGTCTGTATATATGCACAGATGTGTTAATCCTCTGTGGTCAGTAATATACACTGAGTAATGAACACTGGATCTGGTTCAAGAATTTTCTAATTGGAAATTTTAATTTCCTAAAAGCAAAATAAATAATAAAAAAAAAAATCTAGGTGAGCATTTTGTTTTGGAGACATCACTGAAAGAAACCAAGTGGATTGTGGGTGGAAACCTGTCACCTATCCAGCTGTTTGCGTGCCATCTCTTTTCCCTTCTTTCCTGGTATTCTAAAACAACTGCTTGGAAGGGATCCCACAGGTATTGGGATAATGATTACTTCTTGACAGCTTTCCTCATTGGGAGCTGGGTTATAGAGATCTACAGACTCCAGAGTTGCCAATTACTTTGTGGCTTAGGTTTCCAGTACCATGAAATATAAAAGGATCACATACACATATGCTTTGGGAAAGCTTCTACAACTTTTTAATGAAAAGTATATTTCATTTAGGAAGTGAAAATACTTTTTTTGCACCAGGATAGTGTTTGTGCTTCTAAAGCAAAACATCTTTTAATTAAAAAAACAACAACAAACCCCCCAAAAAACCCACTTCCTTTTTCTGAGCCTTGCTATTTATTTTTTTTCTCCTTACAAAGTCGAAATTAACTTTTCTTCTGATTTCAGGGCATATCACAGTGTAGCAGTGAATTTGTTTAGAACATGTAAATATTTCTCTGATTGTGGAATGCGGAGTGTCCTAAGTTGTTTTATATTACCTGAACCAACTAGTCTCTGGGTTGCAAGTCCAAGTAGCGCCAGAGAGGACGAGTATGGTGGCCAGGACTCTGTAGCAGAACTCTTCCTCTGCTCTGAACACTTCCCTTTCACACACCTGTCAGTGAAACCCCAGCGACTTCTGTCTCATGATCAGTCCTGTGAGAGAAGACAGTGAAGGCTGGGCTGGAGAATGGAATTAGGTCCATACAGAGAACATAAGCGAATTTATGCTAAAAAGCCAAATTTGTGGAGGAGGTGGCATGAATGTTTTTCCTCTCAGTTGGATGGTGACATCTAGATTTATGATGACAGGACACTAACCAAATTCCTTAGCAGTGGAGGGGAAGATGTGATTGATTAAAAGGGAGAGAACACACAGATTCTTCAGCACAGCTGCTTACTTGACCCATATATTTAGCTCTTCTTTCTCTGCCTTTTGATTTTTGTTTTCACTTTTACAGTTATGTCCTTAGGCCGGGTCTATCCTTTGTAGTAGATGTACAGCACAGTTTTGTCCTGACCCGTGGTCTTTTCTGTTTATAGTAGTATAAGTATTTAACAGTGATCACAGAGAGCATGCTAATTATTTCAGCAGATCTGTGTCTCTTTCCAGGAGGACTACAGACACCAAATACCAGTCATATTGTACATATCTAAACTGTCTTCTCCCTTGCCCCCAACCTGCAACAACAAAAATATAAGAGCCAATTGTCAAGCTTCTTTCTAGGTATCATTAATGTGGCAGAAGTTCAGATCCTTTCTTGCTATGTCAGAACAGATTTGCTTGTTTCATGCTGTCACCAGCATTTTCAGCTTATTATTATCATACTCCCCTCCATTAGCCTGTCCATATGTTATATAAATGTTATTAACTGGCTAATGCTGGTTTAAATGTTTGTGATTTCTCCAAGGGTTTTTGTTCTGTTACAAAAAAATCCATAGTAATGTTCTGTAGCACAACACTTTGGAGTGTGCTTCTTCCAAAGGGTACATGCTCCTGTGTGTTTCATTCTCCCACTACCTTGTCACTTTTCAGTCCAGGTGCTTGGATTGCAGGTCATAAAGAGCACCCACATACTTCTGCTTTTAAAATCATTAAATAAATTAGTGGCAAAATTAATAATAGGGATTTGATTAGAAAGAAATACCTGAAAAAGAAAAGTTCTGTAAAGGGCAGTGAACATTAAAACCAGCTTATGGAAATGGATGTTGAGGGGATTGTTGTATGAGGAGACATGAAGCAAACAGTTTTTATTCTGGGAATGAAAAATTTTACAAGCTATAGAGGTCAATAGAGGAAACTGGATGATTGGGGAAGGTGAAACTGCATTTGCAAGACGTTGAAAGCATAGAATGAAATGTTAACATCATTTAAGATGGATGCAACCTGAATAAACCTTTGGTTGGATGCAGTCTAGCAGAGGGTATGCAACTTTGGGTTTCTACACTTGGCAAGACAGGACAGTTATTAGACAGTTGAAAGCATTGCTTCCACACCAAATTTTATCTTCCAGTGAAGGTGCCCTAACTGCATTTTTATTGGAAAATTTGTGATGAGGCAGCACTGACTCATCTGAGCCACATGGATAATTATATTCATTTTTATCAATAGCACTGTAATGCAATGGAACCTTAATAATGAAGCAAGATGCTCATCGTCTGCCTTGGAACGAGACCACAAGATATACCCTGCCTCAGTAACCTTATGATGTAAGCATAAGTTAAGAGGCAGGAAGTGAGTGAAGCATGACATTCATGTGAATATATGAGCGTGCATCGGGGTGCATAGAGACACAGAAGGTGGTAACAGCTATTAAGAGAGTAAATAGGCAATAGTTTTTGAAGTTAACGAGTTCTTTATAACTTCTACAGCTGAGTGACTCTTTTTGCAACTGTGTATCCTCTCTTGTAGGTGACTCAGTCGGGCATTGGTGCTGTGAGTGTTTTCCAATCCCCTGCAAATACTTGAATGTACTTTAGAAACAGAGCAAGTAAAATCTGGGGTCTGTAGGGAACAGCTTGGGGAAGATGATGCTTAGCACATTTGATCTGAGTATGTATTCTTGACTAGTCTCCAGTTAGAGCAACAGACCTGACTAACTGATTGTGTTTTCATTAGGATTTCTTAGTTTTCTTCGTTAATGTTTTTCCTCTTGAATCTTTGAGATACAAATGATTTGGTCTCACTAGCCTTACTTCTCATGGTAATTTTCACCTTTTCTGTCTTTCTGCAGTTTTTCTCTCCTAGCTTTCTCAGCTGTTTGACCCAAGCTTGTGCAACTGTCATATCAGTTATAGGCCTTGGATCTTTGATACACAGATAAATCTGTTAGGGCAAGGGGAAAAGCTTACAGCAGTAGTTACAGGGGAAGCAGTTTACAGCATGCTGAAAAGTAAGTTTTTCTTGTAAAAGTGTGGCAAACCACTTAGCTAGTGTTTTTAAAGTTAGGGTATAACTGGGGAGTTGTTCATGTCAGAAGAATCGTGGCAGGTTCCTGGTACAAAAGAATAAGCAACCGCACTGTCTACATTAGCAAGTCAGGTGGCAGAATGGGGGAATATCTGTAAAGTGAAAGAGTTATTTCTGAGGGTGCACTGTTCACATGGGCTGCTTCTGGGCTAATTCTAGTGTGAGGCTAAGGAATAAATTGCTGTTCGTCATAGTAGTACGTTAGGTGTGCTGGAGCTTGTCTTTCAGCTCAGTCACAGTGTAGTGTAAAGCAAGCCCTCAGAAGTGGGGACAGTTGGATGATATGCTTCAAGATGTTCTCCTTGCACCACTTTACTTTCTTAGCTGGACTAAATGTTTAGTGTTAATGTACCTGATGACTTTTTGGTAAGGTTTTGCTTCTCTTTTTAGTTGTGATGTAACTACTACCCAACATGTGTTCCTGCAGTCAGCACTCACAATTAGATGACTCTCTAGATCCATTATGGATCAAAATTCCATTTTGGAGGAGGGATTTGGGACTTTTGTTCTTTACCCAGTGTTTTTATTCTGATTGACTGTGGCATGATCAGTCATTCCCTACAGTGTATAAATGAATGCTTATTTCTGTATGACATTACAAAATTGTTTGCTGTTGCAAAATTAACACCGCACCAATTTCCTTATGCCATATAGCAATTCTGGTTGTTAGTGTTAGACTAAATGATAATCACAGCCATAGCAAATCCACTTTCGTACTAGGCCATTATATGGCATGCATCTTGCAGATACTTACCTCGTACTCATCTTTAATGCTCTGTAGGATCAATGTCACTTACTTCACATTATCTGACCTGAAGTAATATTTATATAAAATGTCTGGAGGATGGTAGCCAAGGGAAAGGTAGCAAGATGTGAAAGAAAATGCAATCTATTTGCAAGCTGATGGTGAATTATGGTAGCTTTAAGTGTCCATAAATCTCTGGACATTGCCCAGCTCTGCTAGACTGTTGGTTTTTTCAGATGCCTAAAGTTAGGCTGCTTACTTATTGCCATAAGTGCCTGCCGTTGAAGGATATGTTTCTAAGACTAATAAACAAGCGTAACTCAAGATGCCTTCATAGCAGAAGGGCTAAGGGTTTAAGATGTCAGTAGATATTCTGTGACTGATTCTACAATCCAAACTGTGGTAAAACTCACAGTGACCCAGCTATGTTTGTGCAGACTTGAAGTGGAACCAGGCTTAGGGTTTCTGGTGTGCAGTGTCAGTAGGCTTGGCTGTTTTCTGAATTCATCTTTAGCTGCCTTTCTCTCTGGCTTTGGCCACAGGATGTAGGCTGTGCAGATGGGACTCTCAATACTTGAAATAAGTGTATATAGGGGAGGAAAAAGGGGGGGAAAAAACCCCCACAAACTGCAAGAGACAGTGATCCAAGGTGAAATTTTTGTCTTAAAATGAAACATGCTAATGTGTTACCTGTGGGACCTGAGGGGGCACAGGAGGGCTCTGAGTTGCTCAGAATTAAGAAAATAAATCCCAGTTGTCAATTCAGGCTCTGCAGCTGTGACTAAGAGTGACAGATAGATTTTCTTTTCCACTAGATTTACTTTCTGATATCCAAGTTTATCTCTCAAGCCAGAACTGTTCATCAACCTTTCTGTCGATAATCCAAGCCTAAATCAGCAAACTACACTTTTATGATTCATTCCTAAAAAAAACCCAAGAGAATATTCCTGCTGCTTTTGCCTCAGTTTTAGCAAAAGGGAAGGAATACAGGTATGAGGAACTGTTGTCCACTGAATGGTCTCCAAGAAGCATTGTAGATGATCTATGTAATGATGCAGTCTCCAAAGGCTGCCAGCTAAGCCCTGGTGGGGGGGATACTGTAGTATTTCTCTCTCACCACTGTTTAATATCCATCCATTTAAAAAAATACAACAACAACAGCAACAACAAGTGATGAATGAGCAAGTAAGTCCAGTTACTACTGGAAAAGAGTTGATTTTGCAAAAATGGATGCAATAGTTGCCTCAGAGCAGATGCCATATGTCACTGGCACAGCAGAGGCATGTGGGCACAGTATCTTCACAGAAGCAGTGATGGCTGCTGGGGTCTCCATCATAGCAGAAGTGCCAGGATCATATGTGGATGTTAATGAACAGGCAGAAACGCCATATTTGGTGCTTGATACTAGATCTTGAGTGTCTAAGGGCTCACTTATCTCTGTTATCCTAGATTAATCTTGATCTAGCCTCTGCCCTTCAAATAATGGCATAAGTCTGCACATTTAGTCGCTGCTTCCTTAAGTTTAAAGGTCTCAAACAATACTAGGACCTTTTATCAACACCTGAGCATCCAATGCTTGTATGTAGGCAGAATTTTAGTTCAGGAAAGTTGAGATAAGGGGGGACAAGCGTGCCAAGGTAGAGGACCTAAACCCAGCACACACAGTACTGACTGCAGCTCCCTTTGCTTTGCCCTGGTTGTCTTCCTCTTTTCTCTCATCCAGATTTTGCCCATGTCTTAAGCTGCTCAGGATCTCAGGACCTACATGTTTCCTATCTGTTTAAGTGTGAATGAGCCTTTCTGAACCTGAGCTCACCCTTTGTCATCAGGAGCAGGTGCCATTTGTTTTCCCTTTTCTATTGTCACTGACAAACAAGAAATATTTATACTCCTTCCCCCCACCCCAAGCCCTATAGTAAGTAGAAGAGTTGGGCCTTCTCCAGACCACCTGCCTGCTGCCGCTGGAAGCCTGGGTTGAACCCCCCGAGGGTGCAGGAGGCTTGTATAGAGCTGTTTGATGCAAAGCACCATGTGGCGAAACAGCTTTGCGAGCTGTGAAAGATGGTTCCACTGGGCTGCACTGCAGTCTCAGTACATCTTGTTTGCTGCCTCTGGCATGGTTTTGATAGGAGATGGAGAGGCTTCAGACTCCTCAAACACTCTGTGGCAGAGTTGGAGGGGTAAAAGAAGAGAAGGGAATTAGATAGCTGAAGGAGCAAGGAATGTCTATATGACTAAAAAGGGGGAGATGTGAAAGCAAAAGAAACCAGTCAGGCAAAGAAAATGCAAACAATTTGTTCTGGGAGAGTTTTTTCTTTCAACCAATGTGCAAGAAGGGAGCTATTAAGAATTCCTTTCAATAAGCACTATTTTATGTTAATGGAACTGGTGGAAGTACAGCATTAATGAGATGATGAATTTGGGCTTTTTGAGCTTTCTAGAACTTCAGGATTATATTAACATGTTGAAGAGTGATGGGAGATCTTGTGATGCTATGGTGCTCTCTCACTCTCAGTATTCCTTGAGGAGATGGATTTAGTTTTGGCCCCAAGGAAAAAGAAGTGTTGAAGTACAAGTTGCTTGCTGTAATGCTGCAGGCTTTCTGAGTGGGGATTGAAATGGAGAGCGGTGTAATATATGTGTTGATGTGTCCTCAAGGTATACTTTAGTAAGGCTGTGAGTTTGTAAACGTACCAAGTTAATGATGGCATTTGATTTCAGCAGCAGTAGTAGCACAGCTTGGGGCAAAGAGGCAACACATAACCTCTTCTTGTTCCAAGTGCCAAGTAGTGACCTCAAAGACCTACTTGTTTTGCAGCTGCTGTTGAATCCCTTAGGTCCAGTTCTTACAGGGTCCAGGAGGAGAAACCGTCTGGTGGAAAGAGTCTGTTCCTCTTTTTTAAAAATAATTTTCCTGGAGGTTAGGTCTGAAGCAGTAGCCTCCTCAGCCAGGGAGGCAGCATTCTCTGTCGCCTCCAGGAGTGACACTAGGAACTCAAAAAGCATGTTCCCAGCTGTTACTGATTTACTGACTGTCTTCTTCAGTCCCTTGAAATCTGCATCTTCAAATGAGGAGATGGAGTAACTTCAGTCGAGTTTCTCTAGAGATGAATTTGATCACTAGTACATTTGAGGACTATATGAGGAGAGAGACTTTATGGTTGTGTATGAATTTACCTGTTTTCACTAGGTTTCCTGATTTAGTTGTATTATGTAATTATCTCAGCTGTTTGAAGGTACTTTGTACCTGTGGATAGAACAGTTGCAAGTTGTTGAGGCAACTCTCAGCCTGACTGGCTGTCTTCTACCCTGGCTTGCTTTGCAGTTGAATTTACCAGCAGACAAGACATTTTTGTGCAACAGCTGGGGGCTGAAGCATGCTAAAAGTCTTGCTATGCTATACCTATTTTGTGAATCACAATTTCCTGTGAGAAAGCACTGTCACAATGGCACTTCTTGTCCTCCTTGAATTCACATAATAAATCCAAAATCACTTGTGTTTTACTCTGCGCTTCTGTGATTTTGGATTATCATTTCTCTTGGTTCATATGCTAGCCCAGCTCTTGCTCCCTGCTAGTTCCTCTGAAGATATTTTGATTCTTCCACTGTACCATTGTAGTCTGTGAACTTATAGTGATGCATACAAGTTGCTGGAACAAACTCGGGTTTGGTCCTTATGCCTTTGTACCCTTGTTTTACTGTTATGTCAGTTTGCATACTACTTCTTATGCCCTCATTGCAGTCTTCTTCTTGTGCCTTGCACCTTGATTTATTTCACCACCACCACCACCTCTTTGTGCCCCTCCACCTCACCAAAGGCTTCTGGTGGAATAGTCTGGTTTTAGAAAACTTATTTGTATTTATTTATTTATTTACTGGAAGTCCTTCGAGTTGTCTGGGCTGGTAATTGTCCATGTCATGTCTGTATAGATTGCTTTTATTGCAGCTGAGCTCTTATTATTGCAGCTCACTGGGGAGAGAAAGAGAAGAGTGAAAGATCCAGGTCAGCATGGTCTCAACAATAATGAGTCTCATCAAATCTCTCTTTTCCCAGCTGTTATTTAACAGCTTGACTAGCTTTAAATAAAATAAGAGAAGGAATGTGCAATGTGAAGTGCAGTAGAAGGAAAAAAGGCAAAATCTTGTATGTTTAGATAAAATAAAAATAGAGGGTGAGGTCTGAGCTACCTGGTGTAGTGAGAAAAATGGAGGATACCCAGCTGCAAGGTGTGACAAAGCACTGATTTGCTCTTCTACTGACAAAACCCTTTTCTGTATTACAGCTCCCATCATAAGGGAAAGAAAGCATCAGTAATGGAAGGAACCATACACTCATTACAACTTTCTTGCTTTTGAGCTGTAATAAGAGCCCAAGAGGCTGAGTGTTAACCATCTCTGATCATTAGCTCTAAACCAGTTCTTCACAGATGTGCACCTCCATCAAATATTGCTGAGTATATGGGCGCATGTCCTTTAACAAAAAGTCTCTGTCGTTGGGAGTCTGAGCAGTGTTGTCTATGTTATTGAAAGAAAAGGTCACTTGTCCCATTGATCTTGATGGGTTTCAGTGAGAACTGAAGTTACTTTATATGGATATGGGTACTGCAATGTGGAAAAGCTGACACAGTTGTCAGAGAGCAAAGATCACTGTTCCAACATGGTTGTGTGATAGTCAAAAACAGCCTCTCTTCTCTGGCTGATTTATAGCTGCAACCCATGTTCCTGTAACAGCGACAACTGGGAAGGCTCTGGAGTACTGATTCTGATATTAAGCTCTTTTGAGAGTTCTCATATAAAGATCTGTAAGAGATTGATGGGGTAGAAATCTCACCAGAATATATATATCAGGAAATTGTTACCATAATCTAATTTGGATTTGATCTGTCTAA
This sequence comes from Galbula dea, assembly GCA_013399015.1. Lineage (NCBI taxonomy): Eukaryota > Metazoa > Chordata > Aves > Piciformes > Galbulidae > Galbula > Galbula dea. Next base: position 107,766 of record VWZX01002556.1, on the reverse strand, counting down.
TCCTTTGCATGTTCCCTTTTCTCCTCCCCTCTCAGCTCTGCAAGCTGAGCATCCAGGCTCTACAGACATACTAGCACTTAAAATGAGTTTATCTGGCTCTGACAAACCCTTTATCAGACTTCTATGTCCAGCATTATCCTAATCAGGGAAATACTGATTTCTGTTAAGAAAAAGCAGAACTTTTTTTTAAGCTTTATTTGAAAGTTTAGTATATTCCTTAGTTCATTGAACTGGGCAGTCATCTTTTGCAAGTCTTGCATATCCACAGAGGCAGTCCAATGACCTTAGCATTTTTGTTTGATGTGGTTACAGAAGCTAGCACAGTTTGAGCACCACACTAACCCTTCGAGAAGGGGTGGATAAGAAGCACACTGACCTGTGGGTACTCCAGGAAATTTCCTTGAAGGACAGCTGACATTAAAAACCTGTGGATCTTGGCATGTGCTTGGCAATTGAACTCAATTTCTCAGTAGTTTTCTGTGAGTTTTGTGTGGAAGATAAAGTACGTTTTTGCAAATGCTCCCTTTTATTAGAATAGAGAACTTGTACAATGTGTGTGTTTAGCTTTTAGAGGAATGGGATGTTATATTTTGAATTAATCTGTCTATTTGTTATTTTCTTCAGAGCATTAAATCATAGGATGATTTCTGTTGGAAGGATCATCTAGTTCCAATCCCCATTCCATGGGCCAGGGACACCTTCCACTAGAGCCGGTTGCTCAAAGCCCTATCTAACCTGGTCTTTGAATGCTTGCAGGGATGGGGCATCTATAACCCCTTTGGGCAACCTGTTGATGTGCTTCACCACCCTCACGATGAAGAATTTCTTCTTTGTATCCAATCTAAATTTAAATGGTAATCTAAGTGGTAAAACCATTACCCCTTGAGCCTATCACTACATGCCCTTGTAAGAAGTCCTTCTCCAGCTTTCCTGTAGACCCCCCCTTTAGGTACTGGAAGGCTGCTATAAGGTCTTCCTGGAGCATTCTCTTCTCTAGGCTGAACAAGCCCAATTTCCTCAGCCTGTCTTCGGCAGAGAGGCAGAAACCTGCTCTTGGGGTTACACAGTTTGTCAGTGATATGCTTGTCTATCTTGAGGACCTGGAAGGTGCCTCATTCTTATCACAGGAATTTTTTCCAGCTGCCATGTTCATGCTCACATAATCATTTAATGCCTTTCTACTTCCCTTTCTTCTTTCTAACTGGTAGACAAACTCTACTTATTTAGAGTTAGGTAAATTCCACAGGCAAACTGTGTTACTTCAGTGTCTTTCTCTTTTTTACCAGTGGAAGAAAAAGGCTTAAAGTTGTGACTAGTGTGCAGTAGCCATCCTCTAAAATAGTTCTGTGCCATCTTGACTTCATAGCTTGGAGAAAGAAAATCATAGCCCAGATAGCATCATGTAACAGCCAGACAACACCCAATTGCTTAAGTAGCGTGTTGATTTCTTCTTGTGTTGTGCAATAGAAACAGGGTGAGGGAGACATTTGTGAGCTTGGGAGATGATTCTGTTCCAGGAAGGTAGTATGTTAAAGGTGGAAATGGTAAATTTTGCTGAAGTAAAACAGAGACTTTGAAACCCATCTCCCAGACATGCAGTACTGTAGAGTCTGAGGAAAACAAGTCATTACATGAAAAACTTGAAATCTTCTGCAGCCGGTTTTCAGTCTCATCAGAAAGCTCAGATTCCTCTTACTGCATCCTCAGGATGTTATTCAAACATAAGCTTCATATGTAATATACAAGCAGAGTGATATTTATAGGGGAATGTTGGCTTGTAGTGGTGTTTAGCATGGGTGGGATTGAGAGTGTGAATAGGTTTCCCATAGCAAGATCTTGAGCTGTCACCACTAAAAAAGACAGCTGGGTTCACAGGCCCTGCTATATAATAGCATGATAGTTATTATTCTGATAGAGAAACTGTATTGTCAGCCTGTTGTTACTTTGGATTGTCTAAGATGATTATACCTTGCCAGGCCAGCTGACAGCTTTTCATAGTGAATAAATGGCACAGCATAGTGTGTTTCCCATTTTCCAGTAAATCTTCCTAGTTAGTTCCCTGACTGTATATGGCATCTCTGTTAGCTCACAGGAACAAACCTTGGAGTTATCATTGAGTATAGTCCTGTTCTGTAAGGGAGTAACTTCAGGTGTTAGCTTCTTGCCTGAGTGCTCACCAAGGCTGCAGGAATTCACATCAGCACTGCAGAAAGCACAAGTACAACATTGTTGCTGTGATCTAGATGGGTGGTAGGCTAAGTGGTTTCTCTTACTGACACAGTTTAATTTTTTCTAGAGAATATAGGCCTTGGGGCTGTAAAAGACCTGTGGGTCACTGAGCCCAGGCCATTGCTATTACAAATACCTGTCTCATTTAGTTTCTTTCAATAATAATACTGGTCTCTCTCTTAAATTGTTGATTTTTTTTCTACTGTTATTGAAAAGCTGCCACAGAGAGGAGTTTCCTCCTGTAATGAGGAGACACAGTTTCTAATTTGCATCCCAATGTGTGTTTTTAGTCCAGGTAGAACCTTTTTTTTTTTTTTTTTTTTTTTGTTCCAGTGTTATCCTTTAGCTTTGCTTTTCTTTCTCTTTCTTCCTCTCTTCGCTCTAAGGAAATTTATGGATAGGAAAAGCACAGCTTTTCAGCCTTCATTTTGCTAGCTAAATATTTAGGGTAACATAGGTGGAACACAACACCTTCTGTTGTGTGATGACTTCTGATTTTCACAACACCCACGGTTTCTTTTGGCATGGGTAGAAACTGCTATGCCTTGAAAACCAAAAGACTTGTTCTGTAGGGGAAATTAAATTGACTTAGTTTAAGTGCAGACTACTGTTAAATAACCCTTTAGAAAAATGTACAAAAACCCCTAACCACCATCTCTCTTGTGTTAGCTGTGTAGCAGTGCTACATAAATGTTGGGGGAATGGGGGGAAAGGGGTTGCATTTAATTGTATGGGGGTTTTTTGCATTTGTTAAAATTTCTGTTTGGTAATACTAACATTTAAAGGGTCTGTAATTGATAGTAGTGGCACAGATTCAGATTGAATTCCGTCTTACAGGTTGCTATTGTCTGGCTGCAGAGGGTTTCTGTAAAATTCGTTTAACAGGACATCATCACAAGATCTGGTTGTATTTTGACAGGTATTTCTTTCCAAAACAAAGAGATGAAGAATGTTTCTTTCCTTCCCTTTTATTGAAAGCTTAAGATTTGCACCACAATTTAGAATAAAAAACATGTCAGGGAGACCTTAGAGCTATCACAGAAAATGTAATGCTGCCTGTGCCTGATTATTTTTTATTTTTTTTTTTTCACTAGCCTTGGTATTTTCACAGTGTTGGGAAGGGAGAATTGTGAAATGAAATAACCCCATAACTTTTTCACTTGGGATTTATGTTTGTGTATGTTTACAGCTGAGCAGATGCTTATCCTTTGCAATGACAGTATCCTCAGCCCAGGAGTTGGAACAGGACTGGTTTTTGTTGTTACCCTATTTAAAACAATAACTGGAAAGTTTTCATTAAAAAAGAATTAGTTCAGATCTATGCAGAGATCACTGAAGTCTTAGAGCTAATTCTCCTGCTTCTTAAACCAATATAAATAAAGATTTTACATTGCTGTAAGCACAGAGGGTGAAGAACACACTTTCCACCATACTATAATCAGGTCTGAAGCAAAAGTGTCACAGTTTGTGATGTATCATTTCAAAATGAACAGAAGTCTCAAAAGTTACAGCTCGTAACAGTTGCTGTAGCTCCCTTCCTCCTACCCAAGAAAACAAAATAAACAAACAAAAACCCCTAACCAACAAAAAGTAGAACTGTAAAACCCAAAATATGTCATAAGTAACAGTAATTCTTTTTTTTTATCTTGATGTATGTTGTTTCTGGCTTGCCTTCGCAGTTAGTGAGAGGGTGTGTGGCTTCTATTACCTAGTGCTTTTAGGTCTTCATGTGTTGTTTTCAATCACAGAATCTTGGGGATTGTAAGGGACCTTTGGAGATCATCTAGTCCAACCACCCTCTCAGAGCAGGTTCACCTAGAGCAGTAGGTTGCCAAGAATGGCATCCAGGGAGGTTTTGAATGTCTCCAGAGATGGAGACTCCACCACCTCCCTGGGCTACCTGTCCCAGTGCTCCACCACTCTCAGAGTAAAGAAGTTCCTCCTTATATTTAGATGGAACCTCCTATTTTCTAGATTGTGCCCATTTCCTCTTGTCACTAGGCACCACTGTAAAAAGCCTGGCCCCATCCTCTTGACCCCCACCCATTAAGTATTTTTAAGCATTGATAAGATCATTTACCTTTGATTTAAATTTTACTTTCATTAACTCTCCTAGGGTGGGCATGTCATGGTCATGGGAACTTTCACACAGATCAAATTCCAATGTTAATATCACCAAGAGTATTTTTTTTAAGGTTACAGACCTACATTTCTATCCTTAGAAACCTCTCATGCTTTGGTATTTAAATAAAGTGATGGATTCTCAAAGTGCAGGTGGCTGCTGTGGAAATTGGTGACCCAAAACTGAAGAATATTAAATACAAAGATGGCCAACTGCCCATGATGCATTGTTAGTAATGTTTTAATGCTGCCAAATGCTCTGACTCATTCAGACCAGATTCAGATTCTCCTGTTCAGTTGAGAATCAAACCAAGGCTGAAAGGCTTACAGTAGACCTTTCAAGATATCTTGTATTCCTCACTGTTTCACACTGTAAATGGTTACAGAAAATACTATCTCCTCACAGTTAAAAATCTCACAGAATTTTGTCAAAATTTCTCACTTGTGTTAAGCTGGTCTTATAGGGAAGGGTTAATAGGCTCATGTGCTTAAACAGTTACAACAAATCATGGCCAATTTCCTCCAACCACTTCTTAAAAATGTTAGTGGCTATAGGAGGGGAGAATGAGGAGTAGGTTCTAGTTGAGTGACAGAGAGGAAAAAAAAAAAGAGGACTGTAATAGTAAATCCCTCCCCTTTTTGCTTTCAAATAACTACTTGGCCATAACTGCCTTTTTCTTCTGCTGAAAGCGGAGACCAGGAATTTGAAGCCAAGCTCAGCGATCTTAAACAGAAGCAAAAATTTTAAATCCAGGATCAACTGGAATTCTGGAGGACAAATGCAAAGTGTTCGCGTGAGAGATACTTTGTGTTTAGCTACTGATCCCGGATATAACGAACATTGTAGAACTTTTCCCTGCTTTCTGGTTTTTTCTCCTTTAAAATTCCTTGAGATTACTCTTTTGAAGAGTCTGTGCACATTTCTTCTCAGCTCTGCCAGGTTTGCATAAATTACTCTTTCCAGTACTGAAACTCCTTGGGAAGACATCTTATGTCCTCTGTGTCACAGCATGTGGAGGAAGTAGAAATTACTTTTGCATGACTGAACCCATGGGTCTCCTTCACCATGGATTCAGAGTGACACACTGGCATCCTTCCTGTTGCTTTTTCCTAACCACCTTTTGAAGCAGTTTGTAAAGAAGTTTCAGTGTTTTCATCTGTTGTTGTTACTTTTGGGCCAGGTGTGTGGGTTAAAGTCAGGCTAATCAGGTTGGCCTGGAGGCCTGCTATACACACTCCCTGATTTATAATCCTTTGTCAGTGCCTTAGCAAGCTGGATGCTCTCTTCAGCCGAGGTAGTCCACTATGGTATTACTGTTGAACATTGCTGTGCCATCACTGTAGGGCTTTCAGATCCCCAAGAACTCAGAGGGACTCCATTTGCTTTCATAAAGTCAATTTGTAGCTGATGGGTGAAATCTGTCCCCATTTGATATCTATGGGTAATGTGGGTAAGATCAGTTCAAGGATTGCTTGCTGCCTCGGGTTTTGGAGCTACATCGCACATGCACATAGGGCAGGGACTGTCACCTGGTCATAATCAGGTAATCATCTGCTAGTCACAGAGGTATTTGAACTTCCCCGCAGCTTGCAGCTCCTGCACAGTTTCCAAACAAATCTTTGGTTTTCCACTAGTCTGATGCAGCCAAGCCCAGAGTTTCAGGTAATCTTGTGCTGACAAACATGCTACTGATACTATTCTAACAGCATTATTCATAGTATCCTGTAGTCCTGATGGATTCAGAAAGAACATTAAGATTTTGCATTGACATGAATCACCTCACCCATCTGTACAATTTGGTCACCTCTAAACCCAGATATGATAACAGATTAACAGTGCCTAGAGGCACTACACTTGAGTATAGGGCAATGAATTGTAGGTACTGAAAGAGGATGTTCCTGAACAGATATGAAAAGAAAATGTCATCACTACAGCTGCAAGAGAGGAGTTGATAGGTGCTGAACTTTTCAGGACTTTGCATGTCTTTTTTCCATCATCTAGGAAAGCTGTTAATATCCTTGATCTTTTCTGCCCACAAAGCACCTCTGAGTCTTATCCCTAGCGGACATAGCTGCATAAAAGTTTGAATAAATATGCCTTTGGAAAAAAGAAATCCTGCTTCTTGGCTATTCAAAACAGGGGAAGACTGACTTCCTATTTGCAGTCACTAACAAATGTTTTCAGTCAATCACCTGCCCACAGTCCAAGTAGGAAGATGTAATGCAGACACAATAGGCTGTCTGCTGGGAAATGGATCAGTCAGCAAAGCTGTCTTTTTTCATTCTTCTTTTTTAGAGCAGACTTACCTTCCTTCCTAGAGCAGAGGAGGAAGAAGAAACCTTCACAGCAGGAAACTGTGCAAAACCAGTTTTATTTTTTTCTGGCAAGTTTTAAGGGAAAAGAGCAAAGACATGTAGGGTTGTGAGTGTTGGAAGAAGACGTGTCCCACTCCATCACTGCTTTATGCCATTTCATCTGGATCAAAGGGGGAAAGGGAAGGAAAGACAAAGGTAGTTAATTTAAAAACTTGCTTTCCACAAGGTTCTTGTGGAGTTATTCCCTAGTGATTTTAAAAGCTTGTGAGCAGTAGTTACATTGAGAAAGATAGCACTCGTATGGCTGCTATAGACATATGATCACTTTTCACAAAGGGGGAGACATACAGATAAAAATAGTCAGCTGTAAAGAAACGAACATATGCTGCAGAGTAATGTGTGTAGACTTACTGACTCAGAGAGAGATGATGTGTAGGTGTAAAACCAGCTACCTGACAGAGGCTATGAAGGTACTTGTAACATATATATTGATTTCCCATGTAGGCAGGCCATTTATATGCTAATCAGTAAACATTACTGTGATCATAGCCTGTCTGACCAGAGTAGATACTTCTTACAATCCACTGAGGTCCCCTGATGGTATGACAAACAAACTCTTCCTTTGTTTGGATTTTTTTTTTCCTTTCCACAGTGAATAGTCTCCAAAATGATAGTGAGTCAAGGGTTTCAGACCACCAACATAAGTAAATGAAGAAGAAAATCTTTCCCTATGTATAACCTTACCACATGCCTGTCTTTCTGATCACATTAGTCACAACAGATTATTGTCCGGTATGTCCTCAGCCACAAAGCAATCAGAGAAGATCAATATATGGTCTGTCAAAAAGCTGAAATATTTTGGGTGGAAGAATTTCATGTTCTAGTTGATCTATATGGAAACAGCTTGGTTTGACCGATTTTAGAGCTGCTGGGTTGGCTAGTATGCTGTATCATCTAGGTAATGGGTCAAATCTTAGTATTTGTAGGCCTCAAGCGTTTCTTAACTAGCTTTTTCAAAAGGCTTTGCAATCACTTGTGAACTAAACTTCACAGCTCTGTGCTTGGTAGATCGCTCTTGTTCCCACTTTATGCAGAAGACAGCTAATTTTCAAAGGTACTGACCATTTCTCTATTCTTATTAATCACAAAATTTTTATCACTTAATTTACCTTTCTTCTTTTAGATAATTAGGCTATGACTCTGATCTCTTCACATACCTCCTGCATGCAATTTAGAATCAAGACCATTTCATCTGCAGAACTCACCTGTCCCCCTCCTATATCTCTGACTCTTGGGGTTCTTCAGTGTCAGCTTGTTGGCAGGACACTGCATCACCCCTATATAGCTAGAGTTTCAGCCTTACCTATTTGCACATACTGTGTTTCTGCAAAGGTATTAAAAATGAGAGGAACAATAAAAATATACAGCCCCTTTTTCTGCTTTCTTATGAGATCTCTAAGCTTATCTTTTGTAGACAATTTACTCAGAGGAGAGTTTAATGATTCTAATTTGTGTTTGTTTCTTCTTGACTTGAATGAAGATGATTTTTGCTTGGTTATTGGTGGAGGAGGGAGGGAACAAAGGAAATAAGGTGTATTTTGCCTAATCCACCCTTACAACTTTCTTCTGTCCATTATAAATTGTGTACTTAGGTCTGTGAGAAATAGATACATCCATATATGCTTAGCAACAACCAGCAGCTGCATCAACATCACCTACTGAGGAAGCAGAGCATGTAGCGGTCCCTATGCTAGGCACCTGTAGGAGGGCAAATAAGATCAGAGGAGTGTGAGAGGTCCATTTTTTTTTTTTTCTTCTAATATGACTTGGTTTTATGCTTATGAATTACAGTGAGAGATTAGTTGCACTTGGGAGGTACAGAGGCTGAGGGGAACCAGTGTCCTCAGAGCATGCAATGGGCCTCACCCATTGGCAGTAGCAGTCATTGCCTGAAGATGGATGCATGTACACTGTAAACTTTCATAGAGTATTTAAACTTCAGGGCTTTGAGTTGGAATGTCCAAAGATCTTGGACTGGAAGTCAAGTAAGAGTGCATTTTGATGTAGTTGGTAAGTTTTCAAAAAAGCCATGGTGAAGATCAAGGCTGAGGTGAGTTACATGTCCAGGGCTGGAGACTGAAGCAGCAGAGATGGTGTAAAGCTAAGGTATGTTTCCAAAGCTAGCAGGAAGGTTTGAAACACCAGAAATGTTTTGCTATAACTGCGCAGGAATGATCAAGTATTGGAATGGCAGGTCAGGACTCGTATGTGTTTACAAAGCATTGTAGCAGGCTCAACTTGGAGTACTATAAAGCAAGCAGCAGCACTGAGTATTAAGTAGAGAAAAGGTATATGGGCAACACTAAAGGGCAAGACTGAGCTGAAAAACAAAGGATGCTGCAAACAAGTTGCAGTGTACACCTGAAGTATTGCCACGTTGATTATGTCCCCTTTGTCTTTCTATAGCTAGCCCTAGCCAGCTGTAATTTGTCTGAATAAAACTTTTCACCTGCAAAAATCTTATTCCTCTCCCATCTTTTTAAAAAAATGCAGAAGGTAAGTGCAAACTCTTTTGTAAGAGAATACAGTACTCAGTGAAAATAATACTACAGCCTGGCTTCCCCAGCTCAGCATCAGTCTTGCAATGTTGATTCCCCTGTACTTCCTTTCCTTTGAACTTGACTTTGCTCATAAACTGTGCAGGCAATGGCCGTGTGTGTTGCATAGCTCTTCTGGAGCTAACTGTTCATGTTTTCAGAGAGACAGCTGCTCTTCCAGTGATGATGGCTGTAAGATGAAAGGATTAAACCATTTGTATCTTTGTAGTTCTGTGTACTGTAAGCGACATCAGCCACAAATCTCTGAAGGTATCATAAAGAGGCAATCAATTACATGGAAAAATAGATGCATGTTCAAATACTGTTTTTTTGTCTTTAGAGAGTTACTTTCTTACTTATACTTTCACTTTTTAGGCATTTAATTTTCCTTTGTATGCTGTGGCATAATGCCAACAGTAATACAGGAGAAGCAGGAGAGATGGAGAAGGTTGGCTGCTCAGAAATTTATTCCTAATTATTTTAATTTCCTAGTATGCAAGTGTGAATTTGGAACAAATTTTAGGCAAAACTTAACTCAAAGCATCTTTTAAATAATAAAATAAATAACTGCAATATCTCCAAATAAAATTCCACTGGAGATGTGAATTCATCCAGTCTCCTCTATCGAAAACCATTCTGAGTGTAACCATCACGAAAGGAAAAGGGTCAGTAGGATGAACAAGAGGTTATAAAAAGGATGAAAGGATGGCAGTTAAAGAAAAGGAAAATGCAGATACTGCTTAAGAGGAGAAACTTTCTGCTGTTGGGATTCAGCAAATCAGGGAATGAAAAAGCTTAAAAGCTACAGTGGTCTCTTTTGTTTGTGCAATAGATTTGGGATTTTTGCAACTTCCTTGTGTTTTGCTAATCATTTGAATACTATAAAATAAAAAAGGAAAAAAAATTAGGAAATGTATTAAATAATTAAAATGTTCTGGATTTCTGTCATCTTTGACCTGAGGACTTCCAAGTGCCTCTTAAGTACTTCATAAACATTCTGTCTTCCCTGGGAAAATTATGTTCTCTTAGTAATAGAGAAGCTAAGGTACTAGTAGAAGTTAGACAGTCTTGCACTAGGAGAGAGGTAGATGAAATAAATACCTATAATATTTTTCATATCTTGTTCACAAGAATATAGAAGTAAAATTTCAAGTAAAAGTTTCTGCTGTCACATTACCTCGTTTGTTTGGGGTTTTTTGTCGTTGGATTTAGTTTTCTGTGTAAGATGTAAACATCTTTCTCTGCTCTTCTGGGTTCTTTTTCTGTGAGTAACATTAGTAAATACGTCAGTTGGAGTTGTGTGGATTTTAGCCCATAAAGACTGATATTTTATCAGTCTATACCTTGCCTAATTGCACGTTAAAACATTGTTATATGTTTTTGTAGAGAGTGAAAGGAAAAGGTACAGACCTTTATTATGAAGAGCATAGAAACAGGCTAATCCTTTCTCTTCAGCTAAAAGAATGACCTCAGAAGTAGTTAAGGAAAGCCTTCAGAGTTAAACTGGCTTTGGAACGATAAAAATTGATTTCAGACTACTTTCTTCATTATTTCTGACATGTAAAGATTAAATAAAGGCCCTCCTTATTCATAAGAGAAATCTAGAACGTGCATTAACCTCTCGTAAGATTAGCAGACTTCTCTCAATGAACGTAACAGTGGAAAGATGAGTGTCTTCTAGCACAAATTGCACAAGTTTGTTTCTGGGCCAGCACAAGATTTTCATTGTGTTGCATCACATGAGAGTAGGTTATTCAGCCTACACCAACTCAATCCAGTTTGAGGAGATTGTATTTCATTGATTTGTCTATTTGACACATCATTTAGGGAAAAGAGAGTGTGTTTTTCTTCTCTTTGCTGTAAAGATCTGCCACAGTGGGCTGTTCCCCTCACTCGTTCATTTACTCACCTGCTCTCATAAATGAGTCTGATTCTGAGCGAACAGAATATGGGTCAGAACAGTTAGTTTAGCATGTGATGCTGTATTCCCTTCTTAAAAATATATTTCTGTTTGATTATCTAGCACAGTAGTGAAGGAATTATTTTTTTCTCCAGTTTTCACTCTAGAGAAATGTTTGTGTCAATTAGCTGGCATGTCTGAGCATCCTCCCAGTTTTACTTTTGCAAAGAGATGCCACAATTAAGATAGCAAGTCTTTTTTAGGATTTTAGTTGTTGCCGTAAGAAACTTTAAAATTAGAAATGGTTGAAGCTCTGAATGCAAATACCTGAATCTCCTAGCAGCAGTTTTTTAATAAACTAAAGCGATGGCTCCTAGTTCAGCTCTGTACAGAAGTAAAGCCTGAAGTCTATTGCATTTGGTCAGATTACTGTGAGCTCTTTTCAAGGCTGGTGATATTAGTCTTATTCTGTTACATCAAATTCTAGCTTGTGCATATGGTATCTGGCTTCCCTTAATTCTGTGTGATAACTAAAACTGGTATTTGTTCTTTTTCTGAACTCAGCAATTGCTGTGTTCTGTCCAAGAAACAGCACTGTTCTAAGACTACATGAAGTGCTTTGAGTTCTCTCAAGATTAAATATATATGTAGAATCAAAGCCATACCCTTAATTTAAAATACACACACATTGTTTTTCATAAGAAATAGTGGACAATTCCACCTGTAAAACTTGTTATTTTCTATGTCTTCTCACTCCTTTTTTTTCATCCTATTCTTGTCCCAGAATTCCTTTGCTCCTTTTCCATAAGGGAAGTAAAATGCTTAACTGAGGTCAGCCCATGGTTCAGAAGAGACCCAAATGGGACCCACTTCACGTACTCATGAAATCTCATTTATTTTGTAGAAATTATTTTGGAGCAACATGCAGCCACCAAATTAAATGCTACTCTTTGAGAAAGCATCTTTCTGCTTGTGTTTAATGACAGTTTTGTCTTTCTCGTATGTGACAGTTGCCAAGTAAAACCATAGGGGGGGAAAAAAAACATTGCAGGCTTTTCCACTCAAGACTATCCACCTCTGTGCTCCGTCTGCTTTTTCTTATTAAGTGGTATATGAACTTAAGTGCAAGTGCCAGAATTTTGCATGCTAAGAAGCCTTTTAAGGTTCCAAATCAGTTACAATTTTTCTAAATTTGAAAGTTTAACAAAAAACCCTAGGGAATAAAAATAGTTAAAATTATTTAACCTTCAGATTACCTGTAAGGTTTGATTTCATGTTTCAGCATGTCGCTTCTAACCTTTTATTACGACTAATTTTTACAACATTTGTTTCCTTGAAGCCCTGAAGACCCATTCAGGTGATGACCCATTAACAATAGCGAGGATTGATCTGGGGCCAGGGTGTTAACATTTGGCCCAGCTAACATTATAATCAGAACTTGTCCGATGTACAAGAAAAGTAAAATCTAGCTCATCCTTTTGCAGTTATGTTGTCTCTGAATTAACTATTTTATTTTTGTCAGTAAATTCAGCAGATATAACGTAGAAAAAACCACTAATGTTTAGCAGACTTCATCCTTTTTCAGCTCTGAGAGCTGCTTTCCACAGGTATGTAACAACCAACTGTACATTGTCAAGCATGGATAGTTCTACTGAACAAAAAACAAGCTTCTGGCATTTGGTTGTACTGAGAGAAGGGCAGCATAACTCATAACTCAGGAGAACAGTGCAATGGAGAGCAAAAAGTAAGGTGGTAGTTAGAATAGTATAACTTGGAGGTCTGCTACCTTTCAAACTTTTGTTCTGCAGAAAGTGCCTGAAATCTGGTGGTATTAAAACAGTTGCACCTGTTTCCCAGTTGTCCACAGGTAGTTTTGAGTTGGCCATGGGAGCCTTGTAGCAGGGAAAAAATACAAACAGTTTACAAACATCTTTTAAAGCTTCAGTGATTTGCCCAGTGGACTAAGTCTGACTTGCAGGTGTCTAGTAGCTGTTGGTGGTGTTATTCTGTTGACCTCGTTGATCTGAGCAAGCTAGAGCATGGTAACTACTTCTTGTTAGGGCACAAAAAAAAAAGGGAATGGTATAGGAATGCTTGGGATTAAGCAGTCCTTAGGCATAGACAAATCTAAGTAGAACAACAGTCTGGCTGTTGATATTTTTATTTCACATGGCTTTGCTTATAATTCCAAATCCTACAAAAGAACAGGAGCGGATCATTTCTAAACCTGTATAGATTATATTTGGAATGGAGTGAAGGTGCAACACAGGGAAGAGTATTATTCCAATACTTAAGCCTTGATAATAGGCCAAATGTATTCCCTACCAGAGCTTCTACCACAGCTGAAGAAACTCTATAAACTATGAGGAAATCCCAGGAAATGAATGAGTGAGAACCATAGAGAAGAAAGATGGATTGTATGTTGAAAGTTAAGTGTAAGCAATCTAGAATATATTTTGTCAAAAATTGCTTTTTAAATGGTACTTTCTCTTGCTACAGAAGACATTATTGAACTAAAAAAAAAAAACCAAGCCCAATGCAATTCAATTTGAATTTATCACTCTATTATTTTAATATATTTACTCAGGGTTAACAACTCATTAAGCATCAAATTGTTCACTCTTAATGAGTCCCTGATGGTGAAAACGAGCTGCCTACAACTGTAAAATAACAACACTGGCATGGTAGAAGACTGTAATAAAAATCAAGTAAATGCTATTGGATATTTGGTGTGTGGATGCCAGACTGATTTTGAGAAGTGATCCCATTAATGTAGTTAAGTTGGTACATTGGCTATAAGGCTGTTTTTGTTTTCAGGAAAGGTATTTAATTTGATTTTGGCTTTTAAAAGAGGTTAAGGGGACAGACACAATATACAGATATGTGCAGATACTGTATACAAATTGTTAGGTTGTTTCCCCCATTAAGGAAATTGGCGGGAGGAGGAGTGCAGAGGAATCTGTTCTCTATAGCCCTTCCTTTTCTGTATGGTCTTTTATGATCTCTTTGAATAAGCTGATTTTTAATTTTTCAGATGACAGCATTTCTCCCAGTATTCCATTCCTAATACTGCAGTGACTACAGGGACATAGTATAATAAGGCTAAATAATGCCAGGTGTCTAACTAAAACACAGTAATACTTAGTCCCTAGCCCTGACAATTTACCAATGCCTGGTCTGACAAACTAAACAAGTTAAAACAATAATGTGGTTAAGTAGTCAAAGGTGTAAATAGTTTGTAAGTTCTGCATGGTTAAATATGAACTTAATAAAGGATCGCTGTGATAAAAACACACCTGCCAAGGCTAGAGTTTAATGGTTTACACTAAAGCTTGCTGTCCTATCAACTTGCTCTTGCAGTTTTCTTCTACAAGTGTTCCTGCCTTTGTAATTATTCTTTTTTTAGAGCAACAGTATCTATATTATAAATTCCAGGAAGGCTGGAAGGATGTCCTTTTCCTTTATGACAGTAATTCCATGCCGCCAGTGAGATTGAATTTGCTTATCTTTCTGATACTTGCTGCCAAGATGACAAGGATGTCTCTCAGTGGGTGACACTCATCCACGGGTCAGATAGCTGGGCAGTATGTTCTCATAACCGGGCAGGCTGTTGCTGTTAAGGTGTATGCCAATGACACGACCCCTTCCTCAGCTGTCTCTTTTTCACACTTCTGCCCAATCTGTCCTTCAACCTGTTTTGCACTCTGTAGGTGGAGGGATACAAGGCAAGTGTTCCCGATGTTGCAGGTTACTCCTCTTGTCTTCTGACTGATACAGAGTCTCATGTCATTTGCATTAAGGTGCCCATTTGGCTTCAATAATTATTTTGATCTTTTAGCAGTGGTATAAGGGGTGAAAATTGACTCCCCAAAGCAGCAAATTTGCATCATATTACCTAGCAGTAAAGCATAGAGTGAGACAGACAAAACTGGAATAACATCATAAAAATCTGCTGCAGGCAAAGCAGAAGAAATTCTAGGCCTTTGCAGAGAGTCCTCTGTTTCCTATTCATAGCACCTAGAGCTAACATGGTGCCTCATTTTATGGATACCTCATGGCTGTACCCAACGCTAAAGCATTAACAAGAAGTCCAGCTACTTCAGTATTTTTCTTAGAAGAGTCCAGATTATGGTTGCCATTTCCTCTTTTTGTGCAAAAGCAAACTTCCTAAATCCTGGCTTTGGCTCTGACTATGTGTCTAAGCAGAGACCTTGTTGCCCTTTAAACAAAAGCATAAGCCTTATTTTCTTCTCAGAAAGCACTGGCAATGCAGAAAGAATGCTCACCTGGAAACCTGGTGGGTTTTTTTCCTCCTTTTGAAGCATCCCATAGATTTCTAGCTGTAGTTTCAATGGAAGATGGTGAGAATTGTTGCATGATCTAGGTATTTTTCTGTGACAGGTAACTATTGTTTCAGTAATTTTATTTTGTGTATTTGTGAAATAAGTGAAAGTCTCCATTTTGTAACCTAGCTCTTTTCACTTCCTTCTCAAGAGGGCTCTCTTGACCCCGATAGATTGACAGCTGCTGTTGTAACACTCACTTTGTATAGATGAAATTATTGGTCTAATGTAAAATGAGTTTCCTGGCAAATCATCAGTATAAAAATCTTAAAGGAGGAAAGGGAAAAATGTGGCCTCATTTTTTAAGGTTGTCTTCTGGGTATATTGATTGTTTTGCAGCATTAGCATCCTCCACAGAGGCGAAGGTCAATACCATTAAAACTCCCACTGCTCTCACCCACTCTCGAAAACAAAATTGAATCCAGCATATTATTGAAATAAGAGCATGTGCCTGCAATTATTTTTTTTCACTTTTTAAGTTATGTTGAACAATGGGCACCTGGCATATCAACCATCAAACAGAAAATTAACTGTACTACTCGCAGTGCAGATTCAATGCTGATTTCATTATGACTTCAGAAGTTAATAATCTCCAACACGATAGATGGTTGTTTAATGAGAAGGATTCATGGGCTCTGGGAACCACACTACAAACTAACAAGTCAAATGTGATGCCATTATCTCCTTATTGAATCACTCTTTCGACACCACAGAACAACTGGACAGCTTCATTGCTCAATACAGCCAGGAAATGGGGTATTGCAGCAGGAATCAAATTCTTCGAGTTGCTCGGCATGTGAATGTGTAATTCTGAACTAAACTTGCACACAAATAATTAATGTAGTAATAGACAAAATGATAGCAGAAACCAAACCCTATGAACCTTTCCCAGAAATAATTAGTAATTGGTCGCTTTCCATGTTCAGAGATCATCAAATACCGGTGGTTTTTTTAGAGGCAATATTAATTGAAAAGTTTTAGGAGCTTTTAGTGGTTTGAGTTGGGGTGTTTTTAGAGGGTTTGGGGTTGGTTTTTTTTTTTTAGTTTTTTGTTGTTATGATATTATAGTTTTGCATAGTATTTTAAGTGAATGTAGTGCCAGCTATGGGTGTGAAAAGGATAAGGATGGTCTCTGTTAATTTGATTATTGATTATATTGCAAGCATACTCTATGGAAAAGTTCTTGTATCCTCCACTTTCTGTACCTGTTTGGGTAACTTCTTGGGGACCTGTGAGGCTAATGGTTGTCTAAGGGTTGGGTTTTTTCCTGTTGAAAATGTTAAAAGGAAAAGAAAGTGATCATTGCTCCTTTCACTGATTCTGTAAGATGGACATGTCTTCCAACTGGCAACGGAACTAAATTCTACCTGCTGGTTTCCTGCAGTCTACCAAATACCTGGTAGCAGTGGCTTTCAAATTCTTTGTACATAGATCAAATCGGAACTGGTAAACCAGAGGCTAGAAGTTTCAGTATTTTTCCGTTATAGACATCTAATATTTTGTTCCTTTCAGTAACTTAGTTACGATAAAGCATTTGTATGAATAAGTCTGCTTCACTCCAGAGAATGCACTACATGGTTTAACCTTCATTTTTCTGTATTCTATATTAAGGTAAAAAGGTGTCAGAGGTATTTTTACTAAGTTAGCAAACTGTGTGTTACATTATCATATTACTTTTCAGTACCCAAAGAACATTCATTAGGAAAGGCCGAAAGAGTAGTGATAAACAGCTTACTTCAGTTTTTGGGCAGCCAGGTTATTCCTCTGGGAGAATCAGTCTTCATTCCTTCCTCTATTCAGAGGAACAAAGAAAGTGGTGAATTTGTTTGTGCCTAGAATTCCACTGAAAGTGATAGATGCAGTTATTGTTACTTTACTGCTTCTACCAAATGCTGAACTGTTGGAGGGAGATACAGTCACAGATAATATAGCTGTATATTTGTCATCACAGAGATTAGTAACTGCTGCTTGATCTTATCTTGCCCTCCAGTTCTTTTTTGCAAACTTCACTATTGTCCTGACAAAGATAATTTGAATTTCTGAAGGGGGAGGGATGCCATCCAGAGGGACCTTGACAGGTTGGAGAGGTGGGCCCGTGCCAACCCCATGAAGTTCAACAAGATCAACTGCACAGTTCTGCATCTGGGTAAGGGCAATCCCAAGCACCGATATAAGCTGGGCAGGGTCTGGCTTGAGAGCAGCCCTGTGGAAAGAGACTTGAGGGTGCTGGTGGATGAGAAGCTCAAACCATATGCTGAGCTGTGCCAAGAGGAGTGTGGCCAGCAGGTCGAGGGAGGTGATTCTCCCCCTCCACTCCTCTCTTGTGAGACCCCACCTGGAGTACTGCATCCAGTTCTGGAGCCCCTATTACAAGAGGGATATTGAGTGCACCCTCAGCAAGTTTGCGGACGACACCAAGATGAGTGGTGTGGTTGACACACCAGAGGGGTGAGGTGCCATTCAGAGGGACCTGGACAGGCTTGAAAAATGGGCCTGTGAGAATCACAAGAAATTCAACAAGTCCAAGTGTAAGGTCCTGCATCTGGGTAGGAGCAACCCAAGATATGAGTATAGGCTGGGAGAAGAACTCGTTGAGAACAGCCGTGTAAAGAAGGACTTGGGGGTCATGATAGATGAAAAGCTGGACATGGGCTGGCAGTGTGCACTTGCAGCTCAGAAGGCTAACCGTGTCCTGGGATGCATCAGGAGAGGCATGACCAGCAGGTCTAAGGAGGTGATTCTGCCTCTCTATTCTGCCCTCGTAAGGCCCCATCTGGAGTACTGTGTACAGTTCTGGGCTCCTCAGCATAAAAAAGATGTGGACCTCTTGGAGAGGGTCCAGNTGGTCTAGTGCATGTGGCGTCCCTGCCCATGGCAGGGGGGTTGGAACTAGATGATCTTTAAGGTCCCTTCCAACCTGAGCCATTCTATGATTCTATGATTGAAGTGCTGGAACATGTCCAGAGAAGGGCCATGAGAATGATCAGAGGGCTGGAACACCTCTTGTATGAGGACAGGCTGAGAGAATTGGAGTTATCAGTTCAGAGACAAGAAGGTGCTCCAATGAGACCTTATTGTGGCCTTCCAGTATCTGAAGGGGGCCTACAAGAAAGCTGGTGAGGGACTTTTTATTGTGTCAGGTAGTGATAGGATTAGATGGAATGGATGCAAACTAGAGGAAGGTAGATTTAGTTTGGACATTAAGATGGTGTTCTTCACTGCTAGGGTGGTGAGACACTGGAACAGGTTGCCCAGAGAGGTTGCGGAAGCCCCATCCCTAGAAGCTTTTAAAGCCAGGTTGGATGTGGCTCTGGGCAACCTGATCTAGTGGAAGACGTCCCTGACCAGGCAGGGGGATTGGAACTAAATGATCTTTAAGGTCCTTTCCAAATTTGACAGTTCTATGATTCTTTGTATGTTATTTCACTTCTAGCATAATGTTCTTTCAGTATGTTAGTTACTTGCAAACTTTTACAGTACTGATCTCTGACTCAGAATTACTGTGAACTCTTAGAAAGTAATTGTATTTTTTCTCAAGAAACAGTCATTGTACAACTGTGATAATCTTAATGGGACTCAGATTTTGGGGAAATACATTTGAAGCTAATCCTGGGAGATACAGGTTCGGTCTGAGGAGAGAAGAGACCTAAGGAGTTGACCAGCAAGGTTAAAACCATGATTTTCATGTTTTGCCAAAACTGTTGGGAATATAAAGCTAAGATCTTCATGAGTAAATATCGTTTGGTTTATTAGGCTTTGAGGCATCTCAAGGGTGAGGGGAGAAGTGTACCAGTTCTAGGTGAAGTTGTGACATCACCACTTCAAGGACTTGTTTTCAGTCATGTATACTTTCAGCGATTTTTGAGCATTAGAGGGAGAATTCTCAATGATGAATTTCATTTTGAAGAAGTCCAGTCAAAACAACTTGGCCATTTTTGAGAGTGAAGCTGAGGGCAAATAGTTGTTTTTTTAGTTTCTTCTGCAAGTGGATCCCACATGTGGCAGTTTTGTAGGAGCTAGTATTTGCAGGAGAGATATTTCAACTTTCAGCCCTCTTTTGCATGATGCTGTGGTTGAAAGGGTGCCTGTCCCTTAAGGCAGTTAGTGATGCTGCTAAAGAATCCCATGGCAGAATTAGAAAAGAAAAACTGTGGAGCTTAGAAAACAAATGGTGAATAGAAGCCACTAGGTAGAAGTGGCCTGACAGGTTTTCATTACAAAGCTATAAAAAAGTCATTACTGTAACTTGCACTGTATTTGATAATTGTCAGTCTGATGTGCAACATTCAAGTTTACTCTTGATTCCTCTATAATGCCTAGGAAATGTTTGAGTGTTTCTAAGGGATGCCTTCCTAGTGCTAATGTGGGAAAGTATAAAAGAAAAATTCCAACTTGCCTCCCTTTTGTCGGAATGTTTCCTTTACCTGAAATATTCTGCTTTTCCTTCTAGATACAGAACAATACAAAAGCACAGTAGAAGAAACTGAATAATTTGGGAAAGTCTTGTTTGTATGCATGGATGAGCAGGCATGATGTTGACTTTTAAGGATAATGATTATCAAATGTGAAAGCTATATGAAGTGTGTCAAAAGTTCCTCAGTTGATTCCTCAAGCAGGACTTTACTGCAGAGAGCAAAAAGACACAGAACATTCAGTGCAAGTTGAATGCCAAATTATTAGTAAAAGGACTGTGTGTCATGGAACCATCTTCCTCTGTCTGAAGTCTTGCCTGCTCTGCCTCTTAATAGTCTTCCCTCTCTGCTGCATTATCAGGGACTTCAACAAGCTGAGAAATTCCTGCTCTACGGTGGAAAAAACTCTAGACAAACCAAGCACAAGCACTATGTAAAGTATAGAGGAAAACTGATGGGTGGGTTTAATATTGACGATGCACAGTAACAGAAGGACTAGGGAGGAGAGGGAGGTATCCAGTTGTGAAGGAGTAATAAGGGCTAAAGTAGAAGTCCTCACACCCCAGTGCTCTGCGACAGTCTAGAATAGGGTTAGGGTGTTGGGAAAAAGCCAGATCAATTAAAAAAGACAGGTGCATCTATGTTGATGTGAAAGAGGTTTATATATGCAGGTAAAATAATTTCTGGAACAAATAGCAAGGAGGTCCTCTGACCTCTCTGTTACCCTTTAAAGAATCCAAGTTAGATCACTCACTTTCTTCCAAGTTAGTCTTTAATGGATCAGTTAACGCGACAGAAGTTGTAACTTTCTGGGCTAGCGGCACAAAAACCTTGCATTGTGCAAGGAGTGAGTTGGCTCCCATCTTCGTGGTGCATCAGTTACCCTATCTAGAACCTGCCAGTAAGGATTTATTTACCCTCTCTATGAGATATCTTGGGGCACCAGGGATTATTTAAATAGATAAATGTTTCTTGATTACTTAAATACGTGAAGTGTTTGCGTTGTGGCTACTGTAGCACATCACTTAAACAATATGTCAGTGCTCACAGACAGGCACAGAGCTTAAGCTCCAAATGCAGTCCCAGCTTGTCCTTCCGTGTCATACTCAAGACTTCACCATCTCGTCTAAATGCTATCCTGTCACTGATCTTCCAAAGGCTGTCACCTCAATCCTGCTCAGTGGGGCCATGATTCAGATCCAGTTGAAATCAGTAGAAATTATCCATCTGGCTTCCAGAACATCATGCATGACTTGAGCAAGCTGCGGATAGGCAAATATGGAACAGATATCAGTGATGTGTATTCAAGCAGCGCTGTCAGGGCCTATGCCACAGCTCCTTCAAATTCAGCATCCTGGATGCATGTGTGAAAGCAGCTGTGGCCTGGAGGATGCTTCAGGGAGCAGCTGGCTTGGTTGGTTGTCTCCATCTTGCTCTGAGAACAGCAATCCATTTCTGAACAGCAGTGCCCACAGCAGCTCTGTTGTCAGGGTTGGTCTTGGTGTGTTTGTGTGTGCAGCCATGCACCACAGTAGCCTTGTTCTGTGGCAGGTGGACTGTGGTAGTGGGGGAAGGATACCATGTGTGCATCCTTTTTATTGCTGGCAGGCATGAAAGAGAAGGAGAGAATGCCAGCTATTACATCAAACCTTAGAACTAGAGGTGTGCAGGAGAAACGTGCTCTGGAGTTCTTGCTGGCAGATTGTATCAACTGATGGAAGAATTGCATAATTTGGATAATAAAAATCCTTGAACTATAAGCTGAAGCTTTGTAACAGTTGTATACTGTGGAAGTAGTTAATGAGACTTTCTTTGTTTGAGCTTTGGAAAGTCTCCAAAACCCACTCAAGAGAGAAATTAGCAAATGTCTTTTTGTTTCCTGAAGCAAAATTGTCTTGCTGAAATGCAGAGATGTACTCTCTCCATCATCANAATTGAAGGGGGAGGAGGGGAGGAGGAGAAGTGATTTGAAAATTATCCAAGGTTTTTCTAAGCAGTGGGTCCTATGGCTGCAAACATCAGGCAAATCTCTGTCCATCATTCTGTAAATTTATTTCTAATGCAAAAAGTGGTTAGTGGAAAGGCTTATGTGCCACCAGAATACAAGGAAAACTAAACAGGAGCCTTAACTCAGAAACAGTTTTGGCATTGATCTGGCAGTTCTCTAGACTAGCTTAGAAATAGGACATAAATTCAACAAGAATTCAGTTTTCCTGACAGTTTTCATTTTTAGTGTTTATTTCAGAGATCTAGTGTAGTATATGAATTCTGCTCCTTTTTAGCTTGAAGAATACGCTGGTTTAATGGGCTGAGGTCCAAGGACTGTGAGTGAGCATTCCTTTGCCACTGTTTTGTGGTATGTTCTTATGGGCATCTGTTGCAGCTGTCTGTTTTTTGGACTCAGTTTCCCCATATGTAAATGTGAATAGCTCTTGAGAAGTTTGGTATGAAAAATAAAATGGTTTGAAGATGTAAGATACAAAGCTGTGAAAAAAGCAATGAGCTGGGGAAACCGTATGACTTGGTCTTTTAGAATAACAGACTACCTACATCTGCTCATTTCTAACTGCTGAGATTATGTTCTGACCTGGAAGTGCAGGACTGGTCTTCACTACAGCAGCCTTTGTGTCACTGACAACAGTAAATTAAGAATGCAGATCTATTTAGAGGCTTTGGTTCTCTTTGCTTCTGAGCGTTCCTTGCTCTCATATGAAGCAGTCATCTTGTAGGCTAATTAAATACATGTTGAGAGTATTTGATCCTTCCCATTGTTTCTTGTCAGTTTGTCTGCTAAAAATCATAGGTTGCACCAGCTCCTCAACCAGAAGGCCAAAAGGCCGAAAGAGGCATCAGTAGATAATGTGTGAATTAATGAGAGTCAGGCATAAGGGAAAGGTTAGGGAGGGAACATCATAATGCCTCAGTGCTACTTGTTTGAATTACTGAAGTTCAACCTTTCTAAGAAGAGGTGACACAGAACAGTAACTACTTGATGTGTCAGTGAACAACGGGCTTGTAATTAAACACAAGATTTAGGAATGATAAGATTTGTTTATAGTTTTGAACATATTACCTGGAAAGGTCATAATTATTTTTTTTTTTCCCCCTGTGCTGGAGTTTCCCTCTCTGCAAAATAGACCTGATACTGCCTTCAAAGTACAATTAAAACATTTGTGTTATGAATATTAATAGAGTGATTTGAGATGTTTGGCAAAAGATCATCTGTAAATACAAGGAATTGCTACACTTCTATTAAACTGTTGTTAGCAAATGTTCATTTAATCATTAAGTTGTGCAATGTACACAGACATCCCTGAAAGAGCTTGTTCCTGAAACAGAAGCATTGAAACCAAAAGACCAAAAGATGCTTGCTTTCATTTTTAGTGTATAGGAACAGGGAAGCTCTGAGAATTTGGGAGCCACTGCCTGTCAAGGTAAAGGCGAATATTTTAAATTTCTGTGAGCTTTACAAAGCACACCCAATGAAATATTAAGTAGAAACAGAGAAACACTGGAGTATATCACATTTGCGAATGTCACCTCTGAGGCCTCAGTGAGCTCCATCCTTCTTTATCTTCTAGTTCTAGGTACTTGTAATACCATTAACAGTCCCAACTCCTCCTATACTTTTGAAGTCATCATTTTTTACTAGGTATAGTGGGAATGATACAAAGCCTCAGTTAAGGTGAGGGGTCTGTGATGTTTAGTATGTATTTTGAATTCCCAGGTCCTGTTTCTAGTTTTTATTGTATGTTTAGTGACACTGAACTCCTTCAGGGTCTGACTGTGTGTTGTACATGTAGGACACCTAAATGGCTGAGACTGTCATCAGAAGTCATGCAGTATTTTTAGAAAATACCATTTTTTTGGACAGCCTTCCTAGATAGGGAGGGATAACTGATTGTTGTTTTCTTGCACCTTCAGAACACAGTGGTCTCCAGGTTATGACATTGGAACTGTGACTGCAATTACCACAATAGATGGGTATCTCTGTCCCTTGAGAGCTACATTTTCACTAATGCTTGTGTCTGCCTTTCCTGGGAGCAAAATAAAAAATTTTATAGTAATGTACGTCCAACAGTGTCCATCAGTAAAGATACCACAAGCAGTTACTTTTAATTTTTATTTAAAAAAAAGAAAACCAAAACCCTTCTTGGAAAATCCCTGATGTTTTCTTCTGGAGGCAGCAAATATGAACAGGTGCTTATATACACTTCTGCATCTGCATGTGTCCTCCCATGCTTCATTATCCCTTAGCTATATGTATCGTATTTATGAAATCACCAGTTATCTGTTTCAGAACTAGCTTTAATGGCATTCTAAAATGAGTCTCTCAATCTGATAGAACTGTTTGTCTTATGTCACTGAATGAATCCCATTTGAAACTTTCAAACTTTCACCTTCCAGAGTTGCTCATATTTATTTCAGATGGAAGAAAAGCAGTGAAGCTGTTTGGAATAAATATTACACTTCAAGGCAAGTCACAGAGAGAAAGTGTGTATGCATGATCCGGCTGCAGAAGGACTGCTACTCACTTATTTATGAGTGTAAACAGAAAGACCAATTAATGCAAAGACCTTTAGAAAGGCTTGGAGCATTGAGTGTGGCTATAGATAGTCTCTCACAGATGTGTTTCTCAGCCTGGGTATCTTGCCTTCACTAGGGGCCTGAATCCTTCCCAGTTATGTCATCCATTTGCGTCCAAAACAACTAGAAACATCTGGGGTAAATCTTAGCAAACAGTTTATTCTGTTCTTTTATAGTTTCTCTAAAAATGTCTATATTTTGATCCCTCTCTTCAAAAAAACATAGTCATTTAGAAGGGTTTTTTTATTTGTCTTTTGTTTACTTTCATCCTAAGATACTTAAATGAAAAGTCCACTACTTTTCTACTACACGTGTTGTCTCAAATCCTTTCAATGATAAGATCATTTATCGTTTACAGGGTGAATACTTGGAATCTGGTATTACATCAAGGCATTGCTGCTTGAAAGGCCTTGACTTTACATTCCTTATGTATATTGTGATCAACGTCTGTTGTTACTGTTGGCATTTATATTATTTAGATGTTGTATATTCATTGATGCAGTGCCTAGGTCAACGTGTTTGGTTTGACTTAATTAGGGCAATGTATAAAGGCTGTACAATTTTGAGCTAGAAGCTGCAAATCTAACTTTTTTTTCCCATAGTGTTCTTAACTCTATCTCATCTGTGATAGTACATTCTCACAAGTTTTGTAATGCCCAGAATCTGTTTCCTCAAAACTTTACTGGGAATAATTAGTAGTATATATATTCCTTTCAGTCTTGGAACGTGTTCATATTAGAGCAGTTGTGAATTAGATTGTAAATATGCCAATGATATGTTATCAAAATTTGAACTATTTTCTGATAAGGAGTAAAGGACAGATATTCATAGAGTCATAGAATGTTAGAGGTTGGAAGGGACCCCGAAAGATCATCTAGTCCAACCCCCCTGCCAGAGCAGGATCACCTAGATGAGGTTGCACAGGAATGAATCCAGGCAGGTTTTGAATGTCTCCAGGGAAGGAGACTCCACAAACTCCCAGGACAGCCTGTTCCAGTGTTCTGCCACCCTCACTGTGAAAAAGTTTTTCCTTATGTTTACACTAAACCTCCTATGCCCCAACTTGCTCCCATTGCCTCTTGTCTTAACATTGGGTGACACTGAGAAGAGTAATTTGTTGTTTGTCAATTCTGAGGAACACTGTTTTGTTTCATCAGACAAGCCCACAAAGCTACCACCTCACGTATCTATCTTTTCTCCAATCTCTTTTCAGTTCTTTTCTGCTTTATTACAGGGGTTGCATGCAAAATTAGTTATTACTCTCGACACATATCACATTGCTGGTCAATATTGAATTATGAGGGTTGTTAACACAATTTTCAACAGCCTGATTGCCTCTTCTGTACCCAGTGAAATGTTATATTAAATAGCAACAGTGACCATGTTGCATTTGAGTTCCGTAACACGTTGGTGGCATTTCTTTACTAAAATCTCTAACATTTAGTCAAGTATCTCTACCTCTGTCTGTGTTGCATCTGAATCATTTTGTCCAGGACAAAGGCCTAATATAGTCTGTGTGGTGCCTGATGGGCTGCAGGTGGAAAAATTGATAGAATAAGGCTAGGATGAGGGATATGTGGATCATATGAACTATATCTCAACTAATAAGGCCCTGTTTGTGAATAAGGGTCCTAGAACTGTAAATGAAATGTGAAGCACCCCATCACCACCATGGTATAAGGACAAGAGATAATTTGTTAGGAATGGGATGTGGGCTAAGTTGGCAGATACTGGCTTAGGCCAAAGAAAATGAGAGAATCTAGATCTTCTGCCTGGTCTTTTTGACATTACTGTCACAAATAGTGATAAGGTCTTGTCTAAAGAACTAACCAGCACTGAAACTGGTCAGCATTTTTTTTTTCCCTTCGACAATCACCAAGAAGCTGCAGTGACTAGTTTGATCTAGGGCATGATCATCTTCAGATTAAATATTTTACATAATATACCATTTTCTTGCAATGTGACAATTATTTTTTTTTAAACAGTAAAAATGAGCAGGGGACTTTACTTATCTCAGCCTATGAAAAGATGTTTGTAGCTATAGGCATGGAGCACTGTTATCTGCAGTGAGCAAAATTTACCCATACCTAAAAATACTGTAGTTCCATCTGAGGATAGATTCCTGCCATAAATCTGCTGTAGTGTTGTGATGTTTTGGGGTGAGATAGTCAGACAAAGAAGGCTGTTTTGATATGATAAAATTGTTCCTAGTTGTTACTTGTTAAGAAATCCTTTGAACCCAAAAGAGATAATGAAACTGAGTGTTTGAAACTGAGTAGAAGGGACTGTGGAAGTCTCTAGTTCAACCTCACAATCAGAGCAGCACTGTCACCAGCACTGAATCAGGTCAGCTCTGACATTATCTAGCCAAGTCTTAGAAACTTGCAGATGACATTTGCTTATGAGAACATTGATCTCATTGCAGTGCTGTGACACGGCTGCTCCTCAGTAGTTCCAGTTCATCACATACACTTTTGCAAGCAGTATGTATTGGAGACTGGATTAGAAGCAACATTTACTGCCACAAATAGTTTATAGTGATTATATACTGAGACTACATGCACAGTTCTGTGAATGGTGTGCTTCTGAATGTTACAAACTTTGAGTATTATTACCAACTCATTATTTCATAAATATGCAAGCATACTGCTATGAAATTCTATTTGTATGTTACAGTTATGTGTAGAAAGACTCAGTAAAAAGAAAAAACAACACCTTAATATTAGGCAGTCACCACTCTGTTACCTTGTTATGTAGTGTCACTCAATTTCTCTGAGCCTTTCACTCCAAACATGTCAACCTCTCATCAAAAGCAGATTGTGCTCAGTTGTTTAGCTGTGCATGGCATGAGACAGGTGGTCGAAGCTCACTACAGCAAATAGAAGGGTTTGAGCCATGTACATAAACACTTAATTGGAATATTCTTGTGTTTTCAATCCAGTATTTGTAAGCAGGAAATTGATACTGAGTTTCATTAATAAGTACAAAAGCGGGAGTGGGGGGACCCAAACCAAGTGTCACACAGGTGAGGACTGAATGAAGAAGTTAGAACCTGTGTCTCAGAAGGAAGAGGAGTTAACAGATTGCATGCTCTATGCATTTTCAATAAGCATCTCTTGAAACACTCAGGAGTTGTCAGTGCTTGACCAGGAACTACAGTTACTTGTATCCAATTTATTGTCTTACTTTCCTGAACAGACTTAAAAAACCTGCTTTAAAGAAAAACTATCAAATATAACTCCTCCTGTCTAGCTGTCTCATTCTATCTTTTTCCCCCCAAGGATTAATTTATTTATGTAGTGTATATTTTGTTCAAAATAAGGCACACATTGCTGAAGAGAAAGTGAGCCTTAAACAAGCTTTTAGCAATGAATCAGCTGCCTTTGCAGCCAGAAGGCTTTTACAATGTAATGTGGATATTACAAAGATAAGAAAAATGCATGTGTTGGCTGGAACTGTGACAACGTGAAAAAAGTGCAAAGAGGGAGAGAGTTATGAATGACAGAACCATAATGAACTTATTTCCTCTGGTTCTAAAGGGAAACTAAACAAACAAACACCATTAAGTACTGATATTTCTAAGGGTTTTAAACACTTGTTTTCATACTGTTAAAAGGTTAAAGAGAACTAGTTTTACAGCTTCTTCCTTACCAGTTCTTTGACTCCTATTGTAATAGAAAGAATTAAGTTATGCAGAATGACAGTTATGCCGTGAATGCAAAGAACTAACAGTTAGTACCAACTTTTTTGGCAAGTTGACACCTGTATTCTTGATATTTGTGATATAGAGTAGTGGTGCTCGAGGGCAATTAAGGGATTTTTCAGCCTTTTTATAAGACAAAAGACAAAATCTTTAGTGTTTAATTTCATAGTCCACTCACCACTGCTGCTGGTGACAATACCACAAGAACATAATTATTTCCATGCATGTAGTCCTTTAGCTGTATCCAAGTAATCTCAACAGGAACACAACTTGGTGCTTCAGTCTTGAAGCTCTGGCTTATAATTAAGAAAATTTTACTAAACTTTGGTCACACTAACTTTGAAGAAGTCTGATTCCACGTGTGAGGTAGGGACAGAGCTCAGTATCCCGACAGTATTGGATAATTAGAGGACTTTTAGAATAGGCAAGCAAAATTCTACAATAAAGCTGATTTCCTCCTAATTCCCTTTTTCCTATGCCAGTTAGAATAGAATATTTTCAGTTAGAAGGGACCTATAATGATAATCTAGTCCAACTGCCTGACCACTTCAGGGTTGTCCAAACATTAAAGCGCATTATTAAAGTCATTGTCCAAATGCCTCTTAAACACTTAGGTGTGAGGCCTGTCAACCACCTCTCTAGGAAGCCTGTTCTGGTGTTTGACCACTCTTTCTGTAAAGAAATGCTTCCTAGTACCCAACCTCTGAACTTCCTCTGTTGCAACTTTGAACCATCCCTTCATTTACTGTCACTGAATATCAGTGAGATCAGCACCTTCCTTGCCACTTCCTCTCCTCATGAGGCCATAGAGAGCAATGAGGTTGCTTCTCAGCTGCCTTTTCTCCAAACTACGCAACCTCCCATTCTGAAGCCGCTCCTCATAAGACATGCTTTGCAGCCATTTCACATTTGAGAGTAAAGCCACTTGTTCTGCTCTTACATGCCTTGTAAAATCACACTATCTAAAACATCCTGTGCTGTTAGAAGAGGATGTAGACTGCTGCATGTTTATCCTTTCTGTCCCTTTTTAATTGTAATAGTGTCCTATGTTTTTCTTTGTGCTGATGTCAGCTGGGAAGAATAGGGCAGCCATCATCTTGAGCATTTGGAAGCAAAAAAAAAAACAAAGGTGCAAATGGAGCCACTTGGAGATTCCTTTAAAAAATATATATATAAATAAATACTTTTAGACCACATTACTTCAGAAAGTGATAAATGAGAAAGTGAACAATTATAGGGACTTAATCTTACCATGGCACAAAAACAGATGGCTTCGAGGTGTCTTCCAGATGTACAGAAGCCAAGAAAGATAGCAATTAAATATTTAATAAGTCTAGTGAAATCAGAGGAAATAGAGGATTGAAGGCAGAAGAAAATCTATATCAGTGACTGATGGCAGATGGTTGGTCACACACTGGAGTATTGGAGGCATATCTTTTGGTGGTTTGTTTTCCTGAAGTTTCCTTGATGACAAAGGTAATTGGAAAATATTATTCTATTTTGGTGACACTTAATTCCTTAAGTCTTTCAGAATTACATCAAAAATTCCTCCCCTCCACTACCAGCAGAGAGGACAAGAGGGAGGCCAAGAGAGGTAGATGTAAGGAAAAGGAAATGTAGGTTACAGGCATTGCACTGCTGCTTCAGCTGGTCTTCTTACCCACATGTTGTCATCCAAACTTGATTGTCTAGATGAAAGGATATTACTTTTGCCATCCGAGTACACTGGTGCCTGGAACTAACATCATCATCTCTCTGAATTCAGTTAAAGGAATTTTCTTCACTTCCTGCCCTCAATTACTTCATGTTTTGTTGGAGTCTATTGAAAAACTGTCATATATTACCCATGAGATGCCTGCATTTTGATAATATACTCTTGAAGCTGGTAGCCTGCGAAGATGTGAGTGTTTGTGAAGTGAAAAGAGCTACAACACTGCACACGCTAAGAGTGTGGTTCTGGATAGTCAAGTAGAAAACTTTGTTCAGATAGTTTTGGTTTTGGAGCAGGATGGGAGAATTGAACTCCCATGGTAGAAGAATCTTGGCTTTTTGGTGATGTCTTCTCTCCAGTATTCTGTACATTCAGAATTTAATAGAGTTTATTGTCATAATGGATGCCAGACTTAATGTAGATTAAGCAGGTCAAGTACTTAGTTTCTGACCTGTTTACTCCTAGCAAGACTCCTGGTAATAGTAATTAGCTGTGTTCTTTTGGTTTTGGGGATGTCAGCGAAGACGAAGTTTTATATGTAAGAGAAAAGCATAATAAACCAGACAAATGGCATTGAAAGTGGAGGGATGGAATAGAACAGTCGTATGAGATAGAATGGGGCAAGTTGAGGAACCCGAGAGGTAAAACACTTACAGAGGTGTGGGTTGGTTTTTTTTTTTGTTTTTCCAGAAAGAATGGAGAACGTGTCAGAGAAACTTCACATATGAGAATATGTTTAGGATAGACCTCACAAAGCTAATCTTGGGAAAAGCAATTTGTGTTGCTCTGGAAAAGACTGGAGGTGAAGGGGTTGTATTAACCAAGGAGGAAAGGCAATTTTAATAGTAGGTCAGAAGGAGCAGAGGAGTGGTTCCTAATGTGAGGAGGTAAAGAGAATTGAAGAAGACCAACTTAGGCACAGGAAAAGAGAATAGAAGGAACACTTTCTTTTGATTGTTACAATCTTACAAGTGACAGGAAAGCATGTGGGGAGAAGTCTTTAATGACAGTGAAAGGAAAAACTTTGGTGCGGTAAGTTGGGCTGCTCCATTTCAGACATACTAACATTTGAATATCCAAACCAAAAACCTTTTCCCAAAGATCTGCAAGAAGGCTAAACATTGTGTACAAGCTGGCCAGAAGACTAGACTGAGTTCAGGTTGAAATGGAAGTAGGCAAGATCTAGTAGAAACAGGTTTGAATCAGTATAAAAAATGTAAAAAAGTGAGGCAGAATCTGAGACTAGAAGAGATTTGAACTGAAGGCATTACATTTCCACCCATACACAGCTCTTCTTTCTTTAATATTCCGGCCAATAGCACCATTGATGCCTTAATGGAACATCCTTTTCATCCAGCATACACAACAATTGATCTTTCTGCTCTCTAATTTATTAATTATAAATATTTATGAATTATTTATTTAGTTAAAAACACACTTGTTTAGAGCAGCTGATGAGGTGTTGAGTTATTGTAGTGCCATTAATGAAAAAATTATAAACCAAAAATTTTAATGTGCTGAGTACTGAACATTCAACTGTTAGAGTAACTTTAAATAGCTATTGGGCATTTGAGGGAGAATTTACATAATTCAACTGATAAGTTCTTGCAGTGCTCACAAAGGTATACGTTAGAAAAAAGTTGTGGGAGTACAGTAACAAGATAAGCCTTTGCCCAGTAGATGCTTGTCAATCTCTTGTCACTCTAATACCTACCTAATATCAGATTTACATACAGCTACATCATCGTGGTATTTAAGATGTGTTGTTTCCTGTTCCAAAAGCAAGGGTGTCATCCTTCACAAAGCTCTGTCTATTAAGAACCTGTAAATGTTGACTGTTAGGTTGCAGTTGACTCTCCGAAGAATACAAACACTGAGATAAAAAACTGTTTGGAGCAGACGAGGTAGGAATGAGGAATGGATCAAGGGTGCAAACACAGTATCATGCTTTCCTTTTCATTTCAGAGGGGAATGTCTTCTCTAGTCATTGGATGCATTAAAAGGTGGAATAGAGTTTTGAGCAAGCACGTATTGTTTTGATGTTTGAATACTCGGTACCAAAGGATACCAAAAGGGGACACTTGTAGAAGAGAGAGAACTGGACTAGAGAACTGGACATGAGTCCATCCTGCCCCTAGAACCTGTGCTGCTGTTAATCTGAATTGGGTTTCCATGGCAAGGTTTTGGTAGAGGGGTGGGGTTGGGGCTCCAGGGGTTGCTTCTGTGAGAAGCTGCTAGAAGGTTCTCTGACTTCTAATTGAGACAATGTCAGCTGGCTCCAAGATGGACCAAGGCTGACCCCATCAGTGACAGTAGTAGCACCTCTGGGATGTATTTAAGAAATATATAAGATATATTTTATGATATATTTAAGAAAGGGGAAAAGTTACTACACAAAAGCAACTGCAGCTGGAGAGAGGTGTGAGAATATGTGAGAAACGAACAAGTCTGCAGACACCAAGGTCAGTGAAGGAGGGGGAGAAGGTGCTCATGCACCAGAGCAGAGATTCCCCTGCAGCCTGTGGTAAAGGTCCCAGATAGCCATGACTGTGTTACTCTAAAACTGAGGAACAGGGTCGAAGCCAGGCAAAGATGAACTAGTAACACCCCCACAATAGAAATAATTAAAAGAAGATGAAAGCAGTTTTACCTGTCCCCAGCTATGTTTATTTGCACATATTTTGGTGGAATTCAGTGTTCCAGCAGTGATTGCAACAAGCCAGAAGGGAGCAGACTGTCATGGCAGCACTAATCAAGGAAAGCTGTTCTTATTGAGTTCTTCATGCCATGTAATAAAAGCAGCTTTAATTCCAAAAGGAAAATTGCTGTCCCAGTCAACTGAAAATGAGTGTACGAACAGGTAGCTGGTGAAAGAAGACAGTAAAGAAATAAGTGCCTCATTGCTTCATCCATTCAATTACTGTATTTGGCTATTATTTTCAATTCACGTTGCTGTGAATACAGTAGTGCTTAGACTTTCTCTTTGTTGCTCTTAGCAACCTTGAACAGAATCTAATGCTATGGTTGCTTCCAAGTATTTCCTCTGAATCCTCTGTATCCCTATTTCAGGTTGTATAGTTTTGGGTTTAATAATCTTTTTGCCATATGGAAGAGCTTAACTTAAAAACATATGGCCAGTTTTGGATCTAGCTTCATACCTCCTGCCATACAAAGCAGACACTGTGTTCAGAATTTGCTGTGGTGTAACTGAGACTGGTGTCTACTCAAGAGTGTTCAAAGAATATTCAAAAGGGGAAAAAACCAAAAAACCCTATCCATATTTTTTAAAAATATAGATAGTGGTGTGTTTACATAAAGCTTGTGAAGGTCATTCTTAGAAACAGTCCTTAATTTTACTACCTTGCATTCTTTTAGGATGCTCAATCCTTTATTTCTTTTAGCACTCGTCTTTTAGTCAAATAAGATGAAGGCCATTGAGGGCAAGGTGAGTAAGGGTACATTTACTGTGGCAGGGGAATAACTTGTGTGTAAACAGCTGTTGTGGCTCTTAACAGCAAGGATTAGCTGTGAGGCAGGAATTTGGCAGCTTCTCATCCCTAGTAATAAGTACTACTACACGTGTAGGATGGATGATGAGTAGAACTTTGACTGACAGATTTACTGATGAAATTCTGCGCTTTTTAATCTCAGTCATCATTTCTCAGCTCTCTCACAAGGACCTACCAGAGAGGCAGAGGTACACTTTAAAAACATGATTCCAACTGCTCAGAAAGAATCAGCTTCTTTTTATTTCCCCTTTAGCAGCTGCAAGGTTTATATGCAGAGAGAGCTATTGTGTCACATATGCAAAGTACATTCATAGAAATGTACTTCAGCAGCATCTTATCAGCACAACTTTAGCTGCTTTTCACAGCTGATACATGAATGTCTGTGATTCCAAGTGCATAAAGCATAGGCTACACTCCCTGTCCTGAAAGTACTCACTGCCTTTTAAACCTGCTTCCTCCTCAGCTCAGTCATGGATTGATCTTTTGCCAGGGACTCTACTAGCTCAATCAACTATTTCTTGCAGGCTGTCTGCAAGGTACTATTCTCCAGTTCTCCCTTTTTTGGCATTATTAGATGACATTTCCGCTTACTCTATAAACCTCTCTTCATCCTATATACCATGCTATGGATCATATGTCACACTACCTACAATACAGAAGTGGCCTCCAAACTTTTGATTTCATGCTTATCATTTTTAATCTTACACCTCTTATATATGTCTATTTGTTTATTCATAAGTTATAGTTATATACATGTACTATTGTACTAACATATAGTGTTTATTATAAAATGTACACAAAAATAGAAATTAAAAAAGGATGAGAAACACAAACAATATTTTTAAATTATTTATTTGCACAACAGCAAACCTATTTGTACTCATTGTCAAAATGCCACCTTTACTTTAAAGGGACAGATTAAGTGTTTATTTTTTTGAACATATCTGCTAGGTTGCATATATTAGTGATAGCCACTTGTCATCTCAGAAAAGGTCAGAAAATTTGAAACACTTGTCTTTTTGTAAAAGAATAATGCATAACTCATCCTTAAGTTTAACAACTCTTTTAAGCACTTTGCCACAAGGTAGTCAGCGAACTTCTGTGTGGTACAAATGATTTTCACACTCGCTCCCCACTCAATCTCATTACTAAGTGTTGTAAACATTCTCCTGTTTTAAAGTCTTGGTTTTTTAAAATGGACAGTATCAGGACATCCTGTAGCACTTAGAGCACTTCTGGCTCCCAGTGTCTTTTCTGCAGGAGCTTACCTCTGAGTGGTGTGATGAATGAATTCAAAGTGTGGTGCTGTCTCTGCAACCTTAACCTGCAATCCATATTTTTATTCCAGTCAATGCATCCACTCTGAGTGATTACACTTGCACAGTTTTTCCATAAAGCATTGACTTAATTAAGGAAGTCATCTACTGCTGAAAATATATATTATCTGGTATATCTTTCCTTTAATGGCTCATACAAAGCCCAGTTTTTCCTGTAGTTCATTATTGGAACAGAATCTAAAAGATACCATAAGATTGGACATGTTGGAAACATTTGTCCTTGTATCCAACCGCAGAGCAAACCTCCCATACTGCATAATCTGTTTGAATAGTTGTTTCTCTGTATCTTCAGCAGTGCTTCCAATGCTTCTTGCAACATACTTGCTGACAAAGCAAAGCGTTTTAATTTGTCACAGTGTTGTTTTCCATGTATTCTTCCAGCCATTTTTACCACGGCAGGAGGCACAAGTATTTCCACAGTGGTATGTGGCTTTTTTTCCTTTTGCTTTTAAGTAGGAAACATCCTTACTGCTGAACAGTTATCATTACATCTTGTGAAGTGCTGGGTTTAATATTGCATGATTTTAAACCACTGAAAAAAAACATTTAGAAGTTTGTCTTAATTTTCTGGATGCTTCATTTATAAATGTTCTGCTAACTGTGGTGGCTTCATAGTATCATTCATGTCTCAAGGCACAGTATACATTTAAGGCTAGGTTCATTGTAAATACCACAGATGAAAATACATATTTTAAATTTTCTTGATAATGTCAAAATCTTTTTGGCCTAGTTCTTGTCAGATGTGGTTAGGTTGTCACTCAGAATGTGGCTTATAAAGAGTTCATACTAGGAGTATAGGAGAATTGTTATCTTTTCTATTTTCTTGTTGTTCACTTGTGCTCATGTTATCAATCTTATCTTTGCTCTGTGGTTTCTTTGCAGGAATCTCTATAAGCCACTTGTCCATTCTGTGAGAGTTAGCTTAGTTAAAACTAGATAATATAATTCATAAATACATGTAACCAGGCCCATGTAAGCTGTAATATTTCAGAATATGCTGAAAATGAATGAACAAATAATGTTATCACTTGGAACCCCTCCATGTTGTGGAGCACCCACTCTTCCCCCTGGATATGTCATGGGCCATACATGAACAGGACCCTCTGACACACTGGCAGTAATTTAAATACATATAATTACAGATAATGCCAAAAAAATATTGCCTGAGCAACAGCAGATGAAAAATAACTGTGAAATAGATAGCAATTGATGCTGCAAAGCTTTCAACTTGTCAATCATTACAATGTTTATTGATTAATGGTGTGTTTTCCCAGACCGTATTTGTCAGTATTTGTCATAACAATTAATGAAGTATTGTCTTAGGAAAAGGAACAAATAGATCTTTTAAAGGACTATTTGCTGACCTTGTGGGTGAAGGTAAAATTACTTAGTAAACTATGTGTTTCATTCCCGCAAGGTTTTGGGCACCTTGGACTGGCAAGATATTCTGAATCGTGGATGGGGTGTGAGGTTGAAGAAGCAAGGCTCTTTCTGGATCTCAAAAAGAAGGCGAGACAAGAAATGGCTTAATAAAATAGCCATTTCAGTAAGATAGAGTGAAAAGAGGAATTCAAATAGTGATAAACCCTTAGATTCCTTCAGGTCCTGGGAACCCTGTTTTTGTGCACCACTGTGTGGACAATAAGTGTGTTTTCCCACAGCACACTGCACAGATCCTGTCTGTGGAGAGGTTCCTGTCTCCCTCCTCTGCTGTGGTACTTTTATTTTGAGCAGCAAACAGAATCATGTAACTTCTCCTGACAGGTTGAAAGGGTTCTGTCTATGATAACACTCACCAGTGTGCAGCACAGGCCAGCACGGGACACCCCATCAGGTTCATGAGCAGTGGCTACCCCACTAAAGTATGAGTTTCACAAGGCCCAAGCACAAGGCCTAAAAAAGCAGACATGGCCTGGTCAAGATCACTAACTCCCCAAATATGATATCTTCTGCAAGGCTCAGTACCCTAGGTAAGAGAAGTCTGTATCTCTAGGCAGAGAAAATGGTTTATGTCTGGAGTGGTCAATATTTTCTTCTGAAATTTGACAGAAGTGGAAAATACTATGAAACAACCAGAGATGATGAAAGCGAGAACAGATTTTTCCACAGGTCAAGATTTAATAAACAAGGCCAGGCAGTGTATTAAATACCAGGCAGTGTATTAAATAGTTGGATGATCAAGAAGGTGGGCAAACTCTAGATACAAAACTGAAGAGGATTGTCAAGATGTGATATAATGAAAGGCAGTTAGCTGTTATGTTCTCAAAGTGACTACTGCACAACATTTTAAAAATTCATCCACGTAAACAGAGCACAGATATCTTTGGTAATTGCTGCCTTTAAAACTTGTAGGGAGAAAAAAGTATCGTTATCATCAACAGTTACAGAGAATGTATTGCAAAATTTTGCATGTCCTTGTGACTAAAGATTATAAATGGGCAATATTCAGCTCTTAAAGTGTTGTATTGAAGGTGGTGTACTATTTATGAAATATTGATTACAGAACTAAAACTTACTGGTTAGGTATTGTGCAATTGTCTTTCTTGTGTGTGCATTTGTTTGGTGGTCTAAAAGTCACAATTTCATAAAACTACAAATCATTACATTGTGACAGCAAAAGAAAGGTAATGGATTGAAGTCGTAACTCCACTTGTTTCCGCATCCGTTAACATATCATTAAGACAAAAGGTTAGAAGAGTTTACCCTTCATCTGCTTTTAATATCTGCACATGTGGTAGCGTGGCAATGTTTTTTTTTGAGAACTAGGAAGTAGGTTTTGATTTGTTAAATCCTTACCCCCTTTGACCTAATGGTCTTGTAAGTGTTATGATCTCAGGTCTGAATAAAGAAGTACCATCAGTGATTTGAGGTGGGAAACCAACTGTTCTGTTCCTTAGGTAGTTTTTACATTGCTTCTACAACCCTTTCTCCAAATATAAAAATTGTGAGGATAGCATTCCAGAAACAGACACAAACTCATTGTCTCTTGTCATTTTTGTGAAGCCAAGATTTCAATTCACTTGATAAGTGCTGACTTTGCTCTTTGAGATTTCAGTGATACAGTTATTCTTTTTTATTTAGCAGCATTGTGGAGATAAAAGAAAGAAAAGAAAGAATGGCAAACACTCTTTTCAAGAGTTGTCCTCAGTCGAGTGTTAGATCAGTTTCTAGGACTTTCTGAAGACCTCTGTAATCTGAGATGGTTTTGTCTGCCTCTGTAATTGTAGTGATAATTTGGTCACATAAGGTGGGAAGGACATATCCCCAGGGAAGATGAGAGAACCGTTTTGCATCCTGAAAATTTCATGGCCAGAAGAAATGTGGCACTCTAACATGGCTTTAAAGGTGGAAATAATTGCATTATGTAGAGTGTTGTCAGTTCTTTGTTGTCTTTATCTTGAGGGATAATAGAGCATTTGCCTGGGGGCTGTTTCCCAGGGATTTGTCTGTTCAGCAGCTTCATTTTCTCAGAAGAAAAGAACTACTAGAGTCAATGTTACTTCCCCTCCATGTTGAAAACAAAGCTGTGTGACACCAAAGGGATGTGGGAGGGCGGGGGAAGGCTCTCTTGTGTCTTGCTGCTTAGAGCTGTGAACAAGCACATACAAATGCACAGCTGCATAGTTAGCTTTGTGGGTGCCACCATTTGCTTTAAAAGGGGTTTCAGTTTATTTGAAATAAATGCTAGCACTGTGAAATGCTGTATTAATATCCCTAAAGGAGGTCACAGAATAGGTACTTTGCAGTTTATGGTAGAGCTACTTTCTTCACTTCCAGCCAAAAATTCTGTGATTTTATGAAAAACCTTGAATTTTTTGCATTATTTTCTGGAGCAGGTAGGGGTCAGTACTCTGTGTGAGTGTTACAAGGCATTATGCTGTTGCCATCAGTCTTGCATGTTCACAGAATCACTTGTAAGAAAACTTCCTGTGTTCTATAAAGGGCAAATGTTTTGCCTTTGTATAGAAAACCAAAACTAAACTAGATGAAGCCACAAGTCATTTTCTCCATTGTGTTATCTGAACTGCATAAGCCCCCTGAGAGTATTTCAGAGAATCAGAAACATGAAGACAAAGCAACAAATCTCCAACATATGCAGGTTTTCTCATATTGTATGTTCTCTAGTACTTTGAGGCTTTTTGTTTCTATAGGTAACATTCATCTTCTTTCCAGAATACTTGTAGCCCTGAAATAGATGACTGGGTTAAAACATTATCTTTTCAGAAACAAATGAACAAGTACTAGGAAGGCAGTGGATCTGTAGTGGAAGAAGAGAGGGAGGATATAGAGGCTGGTAGAAGGACACATTCAAATTACAATTCAGTAAGTGTACCAGCTAAGGGTTTAGAGAGATTCTGGAGGATGGCAGCCCCATACTGTAATGAGCCTATAGTCTGGGAGAATTTGGCTCTGCAAAATCAGGACTCCTCTACTCCAGCTAAAAAAAAAAAGGTGTTTCTTTCTATAATATTTAGGGATCATCAAAAAAGGCCTGCAATTCTTTGCACCACTAGTCTTGATGTAGTTTTTTTGACTCTTCCTTCAAGCTAGTTGAAAGAAAAATCCCAACAGGTCAGACTGAGGATACCTTGTTCTGATTAAACTGTAGAAAAGAAATGAAAGCTTTCTTCTGTCTTTTAGACTCTTAAAGAGTAATAATTCATTTGTATCGTAAATAAACTAGATAAGCTAGTTCATAATTGCTTCTAGGGGAAGCAGAGGGGTTGCCAATGGCAAAATTATCTGAGGAAGGAGTTGGTGATAGCTGTCACCTGTTGGAGACAGAAGTAGACAGAAGATGGCAACTTGCTCTCCTCACAGCAGTTGTAACACCATGCTAGCTTCAGCTTGCCATCTCTAATAATATAAGTCTCTAGTTGCAGTATATCTGCAGTTTCTGAATTTATTAGGCAAGACCAAAGTGTTAAGATCCAAAGATCTTAACTAGCACTGAGAACCTGTAGCCTGAAAGGGTCTCCACAGAAAGGAAACCCAGTTGTTTGGGGATATTTATGCATCAGTGACCTCTGCCTAGGGGAAATTTTGAAGATGTTTGTCTAAGGCTTCTCCTGAGGTTGGCTCAGGTCTATATCAGGCAGTGAATAAATTTTGCTTACATGAAGACAACATGCCATGTTTGGGTTTACATTTCTTGTCTGCCTGGGGTTTTTATTCTGTGAGCAGCTGTAGTATGCCCCCTGGAAAGGGAGTACCTAGCTCACACTAGACCAGCAGAGGCAGAGCCAACTTGGCTTGAAAAAGTCATGATCAAATTATCGGGTACTTATTTATTAAAAAATTAAGTGCATGTTCCTGGGTTGAAATTTCCAAACCAGCAATACAGGAACAGTAAGAACTCAGCTGGGATAGATATTGAATTATTTTTTCCCTCTGTTAGTTTAAAAATATTTGTTGGGGTTTTTTTCTATGGAAAATTTCTATTAATAGGAAAAAATACCATATTTTGAAAAGCATTATGGTTATTGTCTATCCACTGTCAAAGTCCTCAGAGGACCAAACATGAAATGATTCTGGGAAGGCTAGCTGATATCTTTAATGCAAACTTCAGTCTGATAGCAAGGGAAAGATATAATTTCTCTCCAACTATGAGCACTACACTCATCACCTGTGGGATTGTAGTTTTTGGTGCAGCTGTAATATCACTCTTTGGATAAAACAAAGACTGAGGCTATAACTGCTCATGACTATCAAATATACCAAAGAATATTTTGTAAGAGGCAGCAGTGTGAAAGCATAGGCCAAATCCCTCCTGATGAATTTATACTTTGTTCTTCTAAACCTCTCTTCTGAGGTTTCATTTGGCTATAGGCTACTTAATTTCAGATCCTAATACTGGACTTTTATAGTTGCTGTGCTGTGTTGCTGAGAACACACATAAAGGATGAAAGATGATTTGGAGATGCAAGATATTGCAATTAGCAAAAAAACCCCAAATCTGAAGCACAAATGACAAAGGTCAAATGTTCATCTTTGTCTCCAACCAATTATATCCTCCTTGGATCAGTATTTTGTACAATCTGTGAGAAGTGGATGTATTCTAGACTGGCAGCCATTTAGCTGAAGAGAGAGTTGTGATGTTGCAAACAGCCTGCCTGTGCATAACACAAATATGTAACAATAATTGTGAGTATTTATGAACTCACATGCTTGAAAGCCAGACTGAGTGCTTTGCTCATTTAGCAAAGCTCTAGAATCTCACCTAAAATTTTCTTATCTGCAGAGATGCTGAGCTACTGGGTCATCTCATTTGCAGCCTTGAATTGCAATCCCAAGAAGGATTATAGAAATCCACACTCCATTAAATTTATTAATACCTCAGCTTGTACCTGTCAGAAATTGTCCCTGGCTTGCCTGGAGGCCCCTGGGTTCTGTTGATGACTCGCTTTTTCTCTAAATTTTCATAGAAAGAAGGAAATATCAAACCAATGCACCACAAAGTAACACTCTGGCACATTTTGATCTGTCTTTCTTTAAAAGTGTAGATCCCTAATTCATGCAACTGCATAATTATATATTTGCTTATGAACAATACACTGTGTGGGTTTTTGTTCCCAGTTCTCCACCTCCTTTTTCATTCTTGTTTGGATGCATACTGTAATTGAGCTGCCTCCCAGAGGGGCATCACAACACCCCACAACCAACTGTGAGAAATCCTCTTGGCTTGTATACACCCAATTTCCCTCCCACACCCCAGCTCAGAGAATTTAAAGAGCCCTCATTAATTAACACTGAACCTTGCAGGGTATGCATGAATCACAGCAGCTGTGGTTAGGGACTGAAATTTAATTAGTGGCACATATTAGGAAGGTGCTTTTTAAAGTTTCAAACTGCAAGAGGTAGGAAGTTGTCTGTAAGTATGTTTCTGTTTGTGATTTGGGGAGGACATAGCTAAGTGTGTGATAGTGCCATTTTTAAAGTTAGAAAAGACAAAGATAAAACTAGCAAAAGTTATCTCACCTTTTCAAAGTCACTTCAGGGAAAGTTTTGCCAAAATGATTCATGACATAATTGCTATTTAGAATTTGATGCTGACTGCATCAAAATCTAATGAGAATGAAGGACAGAAAAATAGGATTTTTTAAAAATAGATGCAGGGAAATATTCCAGTAATAATGCTACATAATGTCATTATATTTCTATCCTACCGTTTTAAGTGCTTAAAACAGGCAAGTGCTGTAATGCCTGTTTATGGAGGGTGAATGTGGTGCACAATAGATTCAAAGGCTTGTCTGCTAGGAGAAAACAAGGTTGTGGCAGATTTGGTGATACCACCTGTCTTAACCACCTTTCTCTTGCTTGGAGTACTGCCATTTCCTTAGATTGCTTTATAGCTGCCAACATACTTAGTCTGTGGTTCTTCATTTTGGTGTTATTGGCATAATCATTTGCTTTTTAAAAATCTAAACACTTTTATAATTGAGATGGTTACAGAAAGTGGGGGCAAGTATGGGTAATTAATTATTTAAAAGCATGTGGCTGGTGCCACTTGAGGACAGTAAGCAACATTATGTGATAGCAAAGGATGGCAGAGGTAGGTATATTTTGAGATAACACATCTTCCTTTAGAAACAGTGGACCAAAAGAATCCTGGGGAAATTCTGCTAGATTTTAACACTTTTGGTGTAGAGTCAGAGGATGAAAATTATGAGAAAGAGCTATGAAAAGAAAAACAATTCAGTTGTAATGTGAGATTTGGCTTACACAACCTTAGCTATCCAAGATCTTCTCTTATCTTGTTTTCTGGGTTCTGTTTATAGTCAGTAATTAGAGATAGGTGCTTCCAGTGAGCAGGTTATGCCATCACAGTAAATGGGTTGATTCTCCAAAAGTGCTACTATTGACTACAGGATATGGAAGGATTCTAGGCAACTAACTTTGAATAGATACCTGCATCTTAGTGGCTAAGGCTGGGAGAGAAACTGCAGCTTTCCACACAGAGAAGATACTGAAGAACCTATCCTGCTGTAGATAGTTGATTGTACAAAGTGATGTACTAATGATGTGCTCCATTCCTGTGTAAGTCTCTTCAATATTGCACTGAAGTGTATGTACAACTGCAGACAGTGCATGCCTGTCTGTAATCTTGGTAGCTT
Source organism: Galbula dea (assembly GCA_013399015.1). Lineage (NCBI taxonomy): Eukaryota > Metazoa > Chordata > Aves > Piciformes > Galbulidae > Galbula > Galbula dea. The sequence continues at coordinate 64,887 of VWZX01002556.1, read as the reverse complement.
TCAAAAAACCACAGAGAGTCTGTGTTGCTTTGTGTTCATGTATGGAATTCCCAAAGCAAATACAAGTACATTGAGTATCAGCAAGACTCAGGATGAAGCACTAGTTTGAATTGCCAGGAAGTCAAGAACACTGGAAAAAATATACTGGCCTGCCATATGGGTCAGTTTATGCTATAATTAAGTTCTACATTGCTTGTGTAAGCATTTCCTGGTTTAAAGTAATGTTTGATGTTGCTGTGTGCTTTTAAGGATCTATAACATTCTATCTTATTTCAGTAGTAGTGCAATTCATCTGTAGAGAAAGATCAATGAATCATGCTTGCATACTGTGAGCATGGTATTTACAATTTATGGTGTGAGGTTCTGGTATTCACCATATCTCCCATACAGGATTTACTCCCACACACAGTGAGAACTTTCATGCTTTCTGGAACAGTTTAAGGAGATGGATGACTTAACATCAATACTAACAGTTTCTATGAAAGTGAGTTGAATTTTCATTCAACAGCAGCCTCCACAATTGAATAGTTTGGGCATCAGTCAGTTGTCATCTCCATACTTTCAGTACGTTCTCTCTCAGCTAGTCTGCTCAGGAAGATGAAGTGAGAAGTTTTGTTTAATTCTAGAATTTGCACATCTTTAAAACTGTGGAGAGTTTAACCTATGCTAAAATCAAGTGCCATTAACAAAAGTGCAGATTAAGAGAAGAGGCTGTAGGTAGGTACTGAAGCTACCATTCAAATCCATTAAAGCCATATACCTAAATCTGCTGTCTTAGTCTCAGAGCTGACACAAAATTAGGGCTTCAAAATGGTGTTGGGTTGCACCATCTTGTTGAAGATACATTTAAGACAGATGGCAGAACTGACGTTCCAACTGTGCTTATGTTCTTTAAATACCTCTGAGTGTTTTTCACAGCAGAAGGTGTGTTAACCCTGCTTCCTTGGCCCAGTTCAGATGGAGCTGTAATCACTTGGCACCTAAAATTTAAACCTGTGCTTTCCCATTATGGTATTTTTCCCAAGCTAATAGTTTTTTGAGTAGACTGACTTAATGGTGGCAGATCAAATCCCAGCCCCAAAATTGCTTCAATGTGTTTTACTGCAAATTTCATTTGTGCCTTCATTTAGTTGTGCCTTTATTTAGTTGATAGCCATTGTGCCATAGCCTGGTTTCAAAGTGCTTCAGAATGCTTTGTGGTGGTCTTAGGGCTGTGTCTGTGTAGAAAATAAAGTTTTATTAAACAGAAATAATTATAGTTGCTGTACTGCAATATGGATTTTTCTGGAACTTCAGTTTAGTCTGTAACTGTTTTCTTCAAAGAACTTACATGAAGAACAGTGCTGAAAATTTCCTACCATCTCCCTTGATTGGTGATTTTAATCCATTTCTTTTTTGCTTCTTCCCTCCTTCTAAGACTTTGTCTCTGTTTCCTTGTCTCTTCCATCAGTATGTTTTCTCTGTGTGATCGACTGTTACCAAAGTCCTGTTTGTAGAGAAACCAAGCATTACCTGTTCTGCATCCCATTGTGTCGTTCGCTGGTATTGTGTATCATAGAATGACTCAGGTTGGAAGGACCTTAAAGATCATCTAGTTCCAACCCCCCTGCCATGGGCAGGGATGCCACACACTAGACCAGGTTGCCCAGGGCCACATCCAGCCTGGCCTTGAACACTGCCAGGGATGGGGCATCCACAACCTCTCTGGGCAACCTGTTCTAGTGCCTTACAACCCTCTGAGTAAAGAACATCCTTCTAATTTCCAGTCTAAATCTCCCCTCAATCAGCTTATATCCATTCCCCCTTGTCCTGTTGCAATCTGACCATCTGAAAAGTCCCTCCCCCTCTATCTTGTAAACTCCCTTTAGGTACTGAAAGGCTGCTATGAGATTGCCCCAAAGCCTTCTCTTCTTCAGGCTGAACAATTCCAACTCTCTCAGCCTGTCCTTGTAGGAAGATTATTACTTCCTTTATGCTATGACTGCTGTTCTATCACTGAGTGTGGTAAGGCCACTTTCTTGGTGGTCTCTTCTGCGTCTGCTGCAGGATGAACTGTTAGCTGTATTGGTATTATTTTTGTTTATTTTGTTTATTACCTTATTTTGAGGGAGCTCCAGAGAGACAATCTAAAGCTTCAAAGCAATTTGAGTATACCTATGCCTCACATTTTGAATCCTGAGCCTTCTTTCTTTTCTATGCTTTGTCTCTGTTTATTTGATATGTTAGATATTATATCATTTCAGAGAATGAGACAGGAAAGTCCTTTTTTTTTTTTAAGTAACTGTGCAGTGCTTTTCTCTCTGTTCATGCTGCATTGCCTCTAAAGTTCACCCATGAACAGAGGGGATTTTTTAGATTCCTTTATGGATTAGACACTAGAAGAGACAGGAGTGAAAAAAACCCAAAAAAACCCAAAAAAACCCCCCAAACTTCCATGTGGGATGTGTTGTGTGTGGCATGGAATGGTAGTGGTTGGGAGTGGAGGTGTTGCTGGAATCTGTCCTCTTTTGTCTTCTGCTTTGTATCCCTTTCTTTCTGAAAACCATTACCAGTGAGGTTCTCTATTTTCCTCCATCTGGGTGGGTGGGGAAATTGGATGCTCGTTTCTGTCCCAGTGCTAATAGCTTTTTATTTCTGCACCCAAGCGGCAATGCAGACCAGTGCATACATATGACAAGAGATGCCATTTGGCAGGCACTGCCACCCTCCTTCACTCTCTTTCTTTCTGTTTTGTAGCATTTCAAAAAGGCCAGTTGTGCTGGCAAACACGATGGAAGTCTGGCTGTCCATTTTAGAATGTGCCTGTGCGGTTGCCAGAATGGCCAAAAAAATCTTATAGGCCTTTTACCTACACGAGCACAATTACTCAGAAAACTGTAAATAGCACAGACATCAGGAAAAAGTATTTCCACAAACACAAACCCTTCCACCGTGTCCTGGTTTGAGCTAGAACAGAACTGATTCTGTTCAATAACTTTGTTTTCCAGCCAAAGCTCCTTTCAGTGACTGAAAATAAATAAATAAATAAAGAGGGGGGGTGTATGTGGAATTTCTGTTGAGTAAAGCTGCACACATTCTCATCTCTTCACTTCCATCAAGCTGAGGTTTTAGCCCACTGGATATACCAGAAGTCTGGGAACACATCATTCTGTTTTTCAAGCGTCCTTCCAGCTATTGATTGTGATATTACATGTACTTTCCTCAGACTTAGGGTGGTGCAACCCAGGATAAGTTACATATATCTGCAAGGATTGTCTCAAATCCTAGGTAGGGATTTTTCTTATACTATTTTTTACAAGAGTCTTGTTTTTAAAGAGTACAAGACTCACAGCCCCTCAATGTTCTTTGCATTTGTATCATTCATGAACACCAATAGGTGCCTGTAAGAGATGAGCACCTTCCTCCAAACTCATTAGGTTTATTCCTTTGTACTTTTGCTGTATTATTTAAGGAAACAGCTGAAATATGTGTTGGCCCATAAATTTATTCTTCAGACCAAGTTACAGGAATAGCATCAAGAAATGACCAATATTTGGGGCAGTGATATTAGAGATAAGAGATGGGAGGCTGTTTTCCTGGCATGAGAACTTCTAGGATGAGATAGTGGTAATAGTTGTGCTTATATGGTATCAGACTCTATGACTTGCAGAGTGAATGGGAAATAAAGAAGTAGTACATCCCTACTCAGCAGCCAGTCTAGGAGAAATGAATAGCAGGTAACTATGCTGCTAGTAGAGAAAGTGAGAATGCTCTTTGGATTACTTATGCCATTGTGGGAAGAAGAGTACAGAAACAGCTGGTAAGCTGTCAGGTTGATTTTAAGAAGCGAATGTGAAATGTCTTCTCCTGGTACATTAATAACAAGAGTTGTTTGGATGAAGCTATGGAGTGAGGGGAAGAGGAGACAAGGTTGTTGTACCTGCTATTAGCCCTTTTTCTCTTTTCAATATAGATATGTCAAATGTCCTGTTTCTTTCTCACCCATTCCACTAAATTCACCCACAGCCATACTATCTTCCAAGCCTATTTGTGTCATAGTTTCACCAGGTTGTTTTTAATTTAAACTGTGCACATGGTTGGATTGGTGCATTCTTCTGACTGGGACGTAGATAAGTAGAGGACATCCAAACACGTGATCATTCCAAACAGGTCTGGGTTGTGTATGGAGCATATTATTAGATACAGAGGTTAGATTAGGGACAATTATGGCAAAGAGGGATATGTGTTCCTCAGTACCTATTTCGTCTTAGTAATTTTCCTTCTTTTTGTGCATGGAGATCACCCCTGCCTGTGGCATATTGACCTTATTTTCATCCCAGCAGGGACAGATAGAAAAGTAGTGAATCTGCTCTGGTAAGGAATGAATTTTTAAACTCACAACATTTGTAGAAGTATAAATGCTTGTAACAAGGGCAAGGCAAGTTAAAAACAGAAGCCCCTTTGTCTTTCTCTCTATCTTGGTTCTGAGTAGCCCCATGTCTACTTAAACTAGATCACATCCCAAAGTGATTTTGCTGTCCTGTCTGTGCGGTTTGGCTTTTAGTCTAATTATGTCAATAGGGGCTCTCAAGGGTCGAGTGGGGAGTCATATTTTTACAGATTCCATTCCTTAGATACTTTTTCTGCCTCTTACATCTTATGTATTTAACCCATGGATATGCTGGCAAAATCTTCAGAAGTTTTTTGTTCCTCCTACATCCTCCATCCCTCTGACAGGTCATAGTCTCTTCTTCACAAGTTGTTAAAAAATACTTAATGCAATGTGAATAGTGCCTCTATCATTTGTATTCCCCACAAAGCCAAGCAGACTGTTCTTTTGCATTGCCTGGAATGGGATCCACTGAGAAATAAACATAATTGGCTTGTGCTTTGAGGATCTTTCCACCACTAATGTAAGGCTGTGCATAGCTTTGGTTCATTTGACGTGAATCATCCATCCGTCAGAGACATGTCACAATCTGTAGTTGAGTCTGAGCAATGTCTCTTTTGTACTCAAATAAAAAATGAAAGGAGGTTTAATATGTGCCTCACTTCTGTACATCTTGACAAAGTACTATCAAGGAAGAGACTGAATTGCATTGCAATGCCATAGGTGTGAATATTGTTCTTTGAACCTGTGGTTCATCTAACATGTGCCCATCTGGATGTGTTGTAGGATCCAGGGTAGATGATGCTTCAGTAGCCTCCTCATGGGCAGACGTGTCTGTGGACATATTTTTCAAAGTCTGTTTCTTTAAGGGAGATATATATATATATATTTTTATTTATTTATTTATTTATTTATTATTTTTGGTCCCAGAGTAATTTATGTTCTGCCATTGTTCAGTGTCTGCCAAATTTTACTGTCAAACTTACTTATACTGGAAATAGGAAACAACAGAGCAGAGGTTTCAGAAAAAAAACCCCTTCCACAGTAAATCCCAGGTATTTCAAGTTTCTGCCTGAGTGGTTTTGCCGTACGCCTCATTTGGGATCTTTGTCCCATGTTGTACCTCATGTTTAGGCCTTGACAAGTTGATATATACACACAGGGACCCTTTTTTCTTGGCTTTTCCAGTTGATTTGGAACTCAGCAGCATATATGCAGTTATTAGTTATTTTCAGCATGCATTTATTTGCATCTGTCAGCACTAAATTTTATTTCCATTGTGTTAGACCATTTTCATAGAGCTCTTACTTAGAAATAACTTAAATAATTTTGTGCCAGCTGCAGATTTTTCTTTGCTATTTACCTCCTTTCCCACAACAGTAACAATCATGTGAAATGGAGCTCCTTAAGCAGAACTTCTCCATTGTTTTCATTGTTGTATTGAAAAAAACCCCAGAATTTTGTTCCTACTTTGCATTTTTACTGTATTTTTTGCAGTTTCTAATTATTTTCAGTACTTTTACTCCTATTATGATTTTTATACTGTATTTTGGTGGAGTGCTTTTTAAAAAGGCTCTTTGAAATTCTGACTGACATCTATTTTCTTTTATCTGATGTTTTATTCTATCTGAAGAGTCCTAGTATATTTGATTACTTAAAGAATATTTGGTTTATATTATCATATTTGATAATTTATGATATTTATTTCTGTTATACTGCCTGACAATGAAGTAAGATTTACAGGCACCTCATTCTCAGGAGCATCAAGTATATTCTCAAAAAATAAATAAATTTTACAAAGGGGATATATGTTACCTTCCAGTACTGTAGTGGCTGTACTCTGTAGGATAATGTATTAAAGGCTGCATAATTTTGCTACCACCAACTTTGCTTTTAGCAATTAAGTCCTTAAGTTTTTATCTTAGGATCTTCTGAGAATAATATGTAATAACAATTTATGTGTCTTTCAGTAGATATTACAGCTCTTCACAACTATTTACAGAGTAAGCTGCACAACACTCCCATGAAAAGGTAGCATATGATTACCCCTGTTGTGTGAATATGGAAAATCCAGACCCAGTAGCATCCCTTTTCCACCTTTTGTGCTCTAGTGCAATACCTTTGTGTGAACTGTAGACTGAAGACGCTTAAGTATTCTTCCCAAGCTACCATCTGATTTTCACAATCAAACCTAATGGGGGAAATCCTTGTGATTAGGTTATGGCTCTAGATGTTTAAAATCAGCTGGAGAGTCATTTGAACCCATGCTGATTGTGTTTAGAGAGCAGGAAGTGTGAATGCCCCTCATCAGCAGTGGCAGTGGGAAACTTGAGTTTGCTTCTCCATAAAGGTGTTAGGGCTCTTCTCCAAGTGCTCTGAAGCCCTCAAGGCTAAACCAGACCTTCCTTTCCATTTCTTCCTTGTGATGCACTTCTCAAAGAGGCAAGTTCTTCTGGGTTAATGGAGACACAGGAGTGGAATAAATGGAAACTAAATTAAAGGAGAATGCAATACAAAATGTTAACCAAACACTGAGGGAAAACTGAGTGAGAACTTGAAGTTGCAGAGCATTATGTGGAGTGATTTATGCTCAGAATTGCATTCTGCACTTGAGTAATATTGAACTGTGAGCAGTGTTCCCTCAACTGATTAGGAAAGGAGTCTGGGTATACCCATTCCATCAGAAGAAGGAGAAGCTAAATCAATGAAAGGTTCTGACTTCTCCCCTCACCTTTTGTGTAAATGGGAGGTGAAACACTAGTGGTGTCAAACATTGTTTCTTTATGTCTACTGAAGCTGCATGACCCCTAAAAGTTCATCTGGCTAGGAGACTAACTGAACCGTAGCATCCACCTGGCTCTGAAAGCACATGATGGATGTAAAGCAGAAACAGCTTCTTAGTGAGAATTTCTGGTCAGACCACAGATACCACACAAAACCCTGTAGCGGTGTCAAGGAAGCAAGAAGTGAAGATGCAAAATTGAGATTAAGTTCTATGTCTGAGATGTTTTTGCTTAACTTTAGAGATGAGAAAAAGCAGACTTTACAACACTGTAGTAAAAAGCTTTGAACAGGCAGAGCAGATTGGACAAGAGTATTATTTTTTCTGTTTATTTTTCCATCCTTTCCACCCGAAAAGACCTTGTTTGCGAGACCTACTATGTTTATCACAGGCAGCAACAGTAAATGGATAAAGACAGGCAGGATAATGACTGATCTCTGAAATGGCTCATTTTGTTAACAAAATTACGGGTTGTGCTGTGAACAGAGACAGCTGGCAGGGAGTGTTGCCCAAGCACCAACCCTCACAGAAAGTGAAATACGTACTTGCCTTTCTTTGCTGCACAGAGTATCATTATCACCATTGCCATCGCGACAAATGTGATGATTATATGTGTCCCCTGAGAACAGCTGCAGACAGAATGTGTGGACTGAGCAGTGAAACAAGCTACCCTGCTATCGGGAGCTGTTCAGCCTGCAAACAGATCTGCAAATATTTCAGTAAGGGTCAGGCAGTTCTTGGGTCAGGTTGGGAGTTGTTTAGACTTCTTCCATTCTGGGATCTCTAAGCAGTCTACAACTGTTTAATAAAAACACTAGTCTCATTTTAAAGTGAAAGAAACGGGGGCAGAAATGGTCTTATGCTTTCTGTAAGTTAGAGAGCAAGTCCCTTCCAGCATAAGGGGTATGATTAAGATCTTCTGACCTGCAGCTCTCAAATTCATCTATTAAACCATGATTCCCTTCACAAAAACAGATGACTTGCTGTTTCACAGTCACTAAAGTAAATACTTGTCCAGCTGTTCCCCTTTACCTGGCAAGCAGCTATGTGCTACCAGTGTTTTCAGGAGTGGATCCAATGAGAGTCTTCCCTTAAACTGTAATAAATCCTGTGAGCAAGGGTGATGTGATGCTTGAAAAAAACAGAGCACGAGGGAAACTCTTTACTTGTCTTACTGTTTAATTTAGCACTTTAATAACTACAAAGGATAAAGGTGCTTCTTTCCAGTGCATTTTGGTTCAGATGGGTGAGCCTAATTTTCAGTAGTCAGGCTGAGCATTTACTGCTTATGAAAACAGTACCCAAATCCATCATGAAAGCACGTAAGAAGTTCCCCATATTCAGAATGTTAATTTTTAACGCAGTAATATTATCAGCCTGCTCTGGAAGGGCATTTCTAGGCTAATAACTTTTACCAAGCAAAGCCAGCACAAGAAGAGAAAGCAGCTCCCTGTTTTGCACTCTTACAAAAGTCTCCTTCTCAGCCCTGTCAGTTCATCATATACTAAGGAGAATGAGAGTCTTTATTCTTGACTTCTTAAAAAGAAAATTGTATACTTAGAAACCGTTGTTATCTGTGTGAATACTCCTAATGCAATTGTCTCAATAGTATTTTGTAGCAAGTATGTGCCTAGATTATTATTGAGTATTGTGTTTAAAAGAGTAAATTGATGTCTTGGTTTCATTGCTGTCTGTTAATCAGAAAAGATGAATCAAAGTGCTTGACTTACCTTCTCAATTTTGTACACTATTTTATATATCTTTTATTTTCTTTCTGTTTTTAAAATTTCTTGGGTTGAAGTATTTTGAAGTGATGTTGATTATTATGCGTGCTGCCTAAGTTGTTGTTGCTGTATGTAACTTTTCCCTTTATCATGCTGGAAGAATGCTCAATGTTAACATTCCAGCAGCCAACAGGAAGGGAGCTTGCAGAACTGCCCTTCTGCTGCTGAAAAAATGGTTTACCTGTATTTATGCAGAAGTTTAACCTGCATTGTGTGGAGATCAGCTAGCGTGACTGTCAGACTGGGTGCATGCTGGTCGCTTCTATGAGCTGTGTTTGGAACTGTGGGTGCTGAGCATTTTTGAGGCCAGGCCTCCTGTGCGCACAACCTGCCTAGTATTAAAAAACTGATGGGTCTGGACCCATGGGTGTTGTGATGGTTCAGGCTAACTGAAAGGTCTCTTCTGTCATGTTGCTTTGTTAATCTGTTTCTATAACTTATTTTCAATTTAACAGTAAAATTAATGAAGTGAAAAACAATACTCATCCCTAAAGCTTAGCTATTGTTTTAATTAAAAAGAAAATATTTACCATGACATTGTTAAGGTCAGCATGCCCAAACGTAACCAACTGTAACTTTGAAATACCATTTAAAACATATTTAATTCATCACTTAGGAAAGTTGCTGATTTAACAATCCAGGAAACTCTGCTCTGATCACAAGTAATGTACCTTTAGTAACATGACTCATTGCATTGGTTCTCTTTTTCAGCTATCTCAGACACCCAGTAAAGGCACTGATCTGTGCTAGCAGTAGTATTTTGGTACATGGTGTTGATGCTTTTGTGGGTCCACTGCCTCCTTTATTTCCCTCATTTTTCCTTTTCATAGCTTTATGAGAGGCTCTTCAGGAAGGAGCAATTTGGATCATTTTTCCAACTATAGTATACAAGAGAAAAAGCACTGTGCTCTAACTTACCAGTGATATATACAAAGGGAACTGCAGAATATTTTCTCAGAGTTGATTGTCACAGCAAGAAAACTACACGTAAACCCACAGTCAAAAGACCGAAATATTCTGAGACGTTAGTGGTCAGGACCTGGTATTGTGGCTTACCTTGTTTCTGGAAAGTGACTGATCTGAACATACTAGGGCTATTTGAGTTGGACAGAGAATAGTTCATCTTTTTGAAAATGAAGAGTGGAAATCTTTGATTTGTGTTCATTTAGCAAATGTGGCAGAGTTAAGTGCAAGTTCCATTTGTGTGTCGATACAATAATAGAAAAGTGGCTTTTGCAAATAAACTACAGGTAAATCTCAGAAAATAATGAAGTATATCCAATTCTTAACTGCAAACAGGGTTAAGAAGACTCAGAGGATCAATTTAAAGTAACAGTTTTTGAGCCAAATGTGTTTTTAGATAAGCATCACTGAAGTCAAAAGAATGATGCTAGGATTAAACAATGCCCTTCCTTTCTAGTTAGCAGCTGAGCTCAGACCACACTGGTAATAAAAGAAGATCACAGTTTTTTTGTAGTTGTTTGGTAGTCTTCAGCAAATGAGTTAGAATCTCAGATAATGGTTGGAAAATTGCAAATCCTCAAAAAACAGTCTGGTTTAATATGTGACAAGAATAATTTAGAGCTCCTTACTGGCCATCTGTCCTGAAAGCCTGGAAAGAGAATGAGGTGTAGAGCTTGAATCCCACTCCTTTTCCCTGAAGTCCTCCCAGAAGGTTCATTGGCATATAGATTTCCTCGCTATACGTTACATGAAGTTGGATGTTTTTAAATTAAAAAGAGAGACTAAGTATTGTATCTTGCATGTCTATAAAATTATCTGGAAAAATGGGGAGACACTTGGTGCTTCACAGAAGACTCTTGGCACAGCTCCCTCTCTATCACTTTAACCCACATGAAGACATAGTTGCTGGGGGTTTTTTTATTTCAATCATCAGATTTTTTTATTTTCTTAAATGCAGCTATTGCTGTTAACCTTTTTCACAAAAACAGTAAAGCTTCTTTCATGCTTCCTTCCTCTTTCAGATCATTCTGTTGTCAAAGTTTTTTCTAGAAAAGAGGGCAAGGCTCATATTCCCTTTTCTTCTTTAAACCACCTGCCTGGTTGGGTTTTGGTTGGCTTTGTTTTTAATTTTTTTTTTTTTTACAAAGAAAGAAATGTAGCACTGAAGGCTGGGGGGAAATGTATGCAGCCAATACCACCCTGAAGGTTGCAGAGCTGTTAACCATTGGCCATGATACTGAACCCAGTATGTTCAAGAGGCTTCTTTAAGTGTTTAACATGCAATAGTAAAAACAAAGTAACCCTCAAACAACCCAAGACTCAGACACATGAAAGAGGAAAGTGCATCATGGTAAAAGTGAATTGATAAGTGCATTTTTAAAATCATCAAAACAGCATAAGATCTAAACAACTTTGCCTGAAGAAATTCTATTCAAGTAATTTTCTCCTATTCCATTATTGTAGTTATGGCAGACAAAAATGCTGGGTTCTAGCAGAAAACAACTGTATGAAATGCTAAGCTGACATAGTCTATAAAGAATTAACATCACATTTAGGGCATGACCAGGCTCTCTTGCACTTTTTATTTGCAATACCAACAAATTTGAACAAACTCCAGCACAAAACATACCCAACAAACCTTCTCTTGCCACCACGTAGCACATGCTTCAATGTCAAGAAGAGTCCGTATTAGAAAGGCAGCAATGTTGTCTCCTGTGATAGTAATTCTTCTTATTGGTCTCTTGAGATAACACTGCCCAAAGTTTGGCAGGGAGATTAAGGAACACAAATCTCTTTAGCAATAACCTGCACTGGGTAAATATTGTATACTGAAAAAAGATGGTAATGATAGGTCTTTTTGAAGATAATAGTAGAACACACTACTTGCCAGTCCAAGGTGTTTACACTCTGCACGTAATTACGATTTGAGAAACCCACATTTCATTGTGAGGGGAAGGTGTACATAAATAAAGAAATACAGGGCCATTTTTTAACTGGGCATATTTCTACAGTTTGGATGTTTTCCATGGGCACTAACTTTTTTTGCTGTTTTAGAAAATTTGTCTTCAGATAAAATAAATATCTGATGTTTAGGCTTATAAATTGTAAGAACATTTCTGCTTTATCTCATTTTGTCATCTTTTCTGCTTCCTTTCTATTCTTCAAATGAAGAGGGAGGATGAAAAAAAACCAAATGAAAGAATAATTAATGTGTTTAAAAATTCAAATGTTCTAACAAGATTTGGGTAATTAAGGAAAACCACTGTAACTTTTTATTAATTTTTCATTTTTCTACAGACACTCTGAAAAGTTTGAAAGACAGATTGTTTTTCTCTGAAATCTTTGATATTTTTCTTTCAAAAGAAAACTGAAATGTTGAATCAACTGTTGTGCTCCCTGAAGCAATGTGACCTGACCTGACCATCCACGGATGGTCTCCTTTCGTGCACTAGAACAGTTCTTGGTTAGTGCATGAGACTCGATGTCAAGAACCTGTACAAACCCTTCAGAAACTCTCAGAAGCCTAATGTAGGAATTTGCTGTGCATTCAGGCTGTCATTTGTACTAATCTATTTAGGGAGACTGTAATTAGGTTAACTTGTGTTCCAGTGTGAAAAAAGACCATCACGATATGATACAGAATGACTATCTGTTTCATCCAGCCTTAAAGCTATAATGTAGTATATCTCTGCATGTGGGCTGGTGCTACTTGAATTTCCAGAAGTCTCTTTCACTTATATCATGTAGTATATTCTCATTTGGTACAAGAGGGTGGCTGATGTTTGGTAGATCAGCATGAACTTATTCCTATTACTAATGCTAAAAAAACTGTATCAGTTTTCTGAAGAGTCTTCAATTATTAATGTTGTAATGAGGTACAGAGCAGTTTGAGGATAATGATATTTATTCAGAGGAGCAGTGAGATTCCACAGAGATGAATGAGAAAGTTATAAAAGCAGATACATTGTATTTTGTTTTTTATTTTTTCCCTTTCTGATATTTTCCCTGGTGTAATATGGGAAAATCTAGAATGCAAGACAGCTACAAACTCAGGGAGTCTATGCCAGCATTCCTTATTTTCTTTTTCTGAAGTGCTCCCACATCTGTACACACACAGTCTGCTGTTTTGTTGGTATAGTTTTCTTTAAATTGTAGCCTGACAAGGCTGTGTCAGTAGCATTGCATACCAATTTGCAGGAATTGTCTCTTGAATCCTCAAGATGTGTATTGTCCTCAGGTGCATTTCTTTGCCTGTGAAAGCCAGTGCTGCAAGAAAAAATGGCTCTGTTTTCACTATTATATAATTTCTGGTGTATTTATTTTTAAACTGGAAGCCTTAAAGTTCCTACTGAGCTGGCTGGTGGTTGCCCTTTAAAAAGTTCTTGAAGGACATAAGTCTATCCATAGCATAAGTATAGCAGAGGCATTTAAAAAGTGTGGCTACTAACTCTTTACGCTATGATGCATGGATATAAGCAGGCCCATCAGTAAGGCTGAAAATAGGTCACAGCTAGTGCAAAAGACTTAGACTGAGGCTAAAGGGGCAGCGTTTGCCAGGGGACTCCATAATGTGTCTTACCACTGAAGCTGTAGTGAGTCTTTTGCTCTAGAGACAGCCACAGACCTCCATCATCTTATGCTTCTGTGCATCCCACCAACCAAAGTACCCAAGTAGCTGTTCTCTGAAGTACTTAGTTACCAAGGCTGTGGAAAGTTTTAAAGGAACAAATGGTTTTCATAGTATTTTATGAAACTTTCACCCAGGCCAGCCTTACCAACTGACTGACTTCTGCCTGGGTATATCTGCTGGAGTGGCTATTGACTTTAGCCCCTTTCCAGCTGGAAAAAGCTGTTTGGCTTCCTCTTTACAGGCAGAGGTAAAAGGCAAGCAGTAGGAATGGAGGTGGGATCCTGGAGATCTGGGTAAGATGTGGAGGTGCAGAAACTAGGACTGTGTTCAACAGTTCAGTTTGTCAGGCTGGCTTGCTAGCTACCATGCTACTATGGTTTCAACTCCTTTTGTCAGTAGTCTGCTGTGTCTGCCTTTCAAGCCCAAACTCCCATGCCATATTCTGCCAGTACTGTCCTCCATCTGCATGAAGAACAGACATAGGCAATTGCTGTAATAGCTGGCTACAGACATCCATCACCCTTATCTTTCCCTCAGTTTGTATTTCACACAGTCAACCTGTTACAATTTAATTGACTCTCCCAATCAGTTAGTCAAGTGGTTGATTTTGTATGAACGAGAAAAGCTGGGGAGTTGGGACTAATAATCATATCACTGCAAAAATAGGAGATAAGGCACATCTTACTTTTATTTCCCTAAACAAAATGACAGTTCTTTGAAATTTGATTTCTAAAGGCTATGATATTTTGTGCTGAACATACAGTATCAAGCTAAATCCTTTTTCAGATCTGGGTCCTCTGTAGGGCTTTCTGCTGAATACAAATGTCAGGGTTTGACCTATTAATTTCAACACCATGCTGACAAAATAATGAATGAGGAGAGAAATTTTGTTCTTGTCCTTGGGTAATATTTACTGAGTGTCACCAAAGCATGGAGTGCTGGACAAAGGTAAGAAAATTTCTCCTTCCAGTATGTAAGCATAAACAGTATAGTCTAATTAACAATGGTCCTGTAGCTCTAAATTCCATTCAGTTTACTCACAAAAACTCTGCCCTGATCGGGGAATAGACATCTTAGGGCTGTTTCTGTACTGGTCTTACTTCCCATGCCCTGAGATGGCTTTGCCCACTAATGGCACAATGGTTTATGAATAGAGGGTTGTCTGTAAAGGTGGTTCTTTTTCTCTTCCTGAAGATCTGGTGAAACACAGCTTCTTGCACAGAAGCTGGTGTGAACAAGTGAGTGGCCATACAGGGAGGGAAGCTGTGTCAAGGAGCACATCCTCATGCTTAATGCATTTGTGTTTCCCTCCCACTGATTTCAAAGTGTTAGAGAATCTAGAGGACTTTCATCATCTAAGGGCAGCTGGGGTTGCAATAGTATTAGGCTCTCAGCACAGTCTTAAGAAAGCAGTTTCCTTTGATATATTGTTTGTCCTTTCACATCTATATTTTTTTTTTCCCTAGAAGGTACAGAGGAAGAGATAGCAGGAAGAGGTACAGAAGCTGAAATTGTGACATTAATCTTCTCCTTACTCTGTATTCCTTCTCACACCTACTATACTGAAAAGTTAGTCCTGGCCGTGTTCGAGCTTTCTGTATGATATCCATTCCCAATAATTGAGATTCAGTTTGGCATCGGGAGTTCTAATCTAACTAACATAGTACAAACTTGGCAAGGGTCTCTGGCTGATCCTGCCTGGCCAGGCAGCTTTACAGTAAGCAAATTCCACAACACAAACCAAATATGCAAATTGTAACTTTTTTCCAGCAGCCCATCTTTATTCAGTAAAATTGTCATTTTTCCAGTGTAGGAAGATTCAGCTGCAGTATAAAGTGCTGTTTCTGGAGAGATTCAGATGCAACCTTTTGACTTGTGGTGAAGACAAATATAAAAATGCTTCTGGGATTGAAGGGGCCAAATACCACTTTGGAGGTAGAGGTGCTCAGGTTGAAGGGCCCAGAAATGGGTACTGCAAAATATTAGACGGAGATCCCATAAAAGTGGATTGTGGAAAAACATGCATTGAGTTAGATAAAAGCTGTTGAGGAAACTTGGAGGGTTCTATATGAATGTAGATAGTAGTTGGTGCATCCTACACTTATGGAAACAGTCAAGGTAATGTAAATGACAAGGTACTGACCTAAGAATTAAAGGAGTTTTTAATTATTTGCTCTGTTCCTGTAACTTCTCCTGGTTCCTGTAAAATTTTGCCAAGTCCTTTTTCTTTATCTCTTCTTTCCAACATTCGAAGGGTACTAGTGGTCTCCTTTGTGATCTGTGTGTACAAAAGATTTCTGTGTCTCTCTTTTTCCATTGCTGTCTAGTATTCCAGTGTTCCTTACCAAGTAGTGCTGTGTGATAGGAACTTATCAATATCTGCATAGTAGTGAATGATTTTTGATAATTAGGGTATTTTCATTAGGAATGTTTCTTACACAGCAATGTTCACTTACTGTTCACGTATACTGTAATTTGTATTTCCTTCTTGCATTCAAAAATCTTAGAAAACCTCTTTGATTCAGGATTGGAAAAGCCTTCTGCTGGAGTTCAGCCACATCTCAAAAGCCACATTACATTTGCTTTAAAAAAAAAAAAAATTAAAAAAATCTGCAATTTAGAAAAAGCAAGCTTTGGAAAGCTAAAAATAAGGTGTTATTGAATACAGGCACTGTTTGCGTTGACATATACTCATATTTTCTTTCTTACCTTGTTTGGTTGGAGATACCCATTGAAGCTTAGCTCAAACCCCTTGCTTGCCTGGTGAAAAAGACTAACTAAATATGCTGTTGATATTACATACAATTCATGAAATCTGTTTTGTAGATTTCAAAGGCAACATAGAGCATAGAGCCTGAATGCATTAAATGCTATTCGAATTCCATTAAAAAAAAAACACTGAAAAAGGAAAGTATGGTCATATATAGTGCTTAGTCAAAAAATGACTGAGCTTGTAGTTTTGGAAGACTCTGAAACCCTACAATACTCTTTGTGATTAAGGGTATAAGAGTTTACAAAAAAGTTTACTCTATGCAAAACCAAGTTTAAATGGATTTATTTTGTTTAAAGTCTCTTCAGTCTTTGCACTTCTATATCTATATATATGTGTTTGGGATAATTGGATGGTGGCAAGTTGATATTTGTGATCACCTTTCCTGTCAGACAGCAATGTTCTTTTTTAATGCAATCTTCTTGACAAGTGCTCACTTTTCTGTGGGTTATGGGTAGAGACAGACAGCCCTGATTGCTATTAGTGTGTGATATATGCTATGCCTTCAGCCCACAGACATCTCACAATTGTACCAATGCTCTTGATAAGGAAGCCTAGTAGTTAAGGTACCTAGTTATTCCACGCTGCCTGTAAGTATCAGATCTTTGATGCCATTTTTTATGTAACTGCCACTTTAGCTTCTGTCAGTGTAAATTGTTGACAATGTTACCCTGTAGATTAAGACTTCAAGGGAGCCATAGAGAGATGGATGGAGAAATTTTCTCCTGGAAGATACCTGCTTCTGAGCAAGTTTCTTGTTCTTGTACCCTACCAAAATCTGACTTGCTACTGCACTCGTTTCTTTACTGAGTGGATGTGACATTTTAGCAGCTGGTCACATTTTTGTCTGAAGAGTGAGATACATGGCAGCGCTTAGAAGTAGAATGGAACGGCCTGCTTTTAATCAGCCAACTTCTGCATTGCAAGAGGAATGCAGCAGCTTGGAGATGCTTTTTTTGAGTTTAAAATGCAGCACGCTGTATGGAGTGGCTCAATCCTTTAGAAAAACAGAAGCTGATTCAGAATAGCTCCTGTTTCTGCCATAGTTTGGAATAATATCTGAAAGGTATCATTTCACAAAACTTTCCAGGATACACTATTAATATTTTCAAAAGGCACCGTCAGAATGCTTAACCCTAATTAAAGTTGGAGTTCACACTATCAGATAGGGCAAGATTTCATGTTGCATACTGTAAGCTGGGAGAACAAATTAGCCATCTGAGTAATGTATTTGCTAGTGAACCAATGGGCAGGTTTTGCTTTCTTAGTTCATTTTGCATTCTGTTTCCCTAGGAAATGCTGCTTTTCAGCATGCTGCTAATTTCTGTTTCTTTACTTGCATTATGATATCCCTACATGAGAGAGATTAACAGCCTCATGGTTGGAGCTTCACCAGCTGTGTAACAACAGTTGTTTTCCACAAATTGTGTGGCCTAAACACACCTGCATGTATTTCCTGTAGCATTTTACTGCCTGGTAATTGGCAGTGTACTGGTGCTTTCCTATGTCACATGAAGAAAAGATTTAATTGGGCACACGGTCATAGGCACTGAAAAGCACAGAGGCAAGCCTCCCTTTTAAGAGTGCTGAATATCACTGATTGCTAGGCTTTGCTCAGCGGGTATCAGATTTAAGTAACAGAAACTAGATGTGACACAGTATTCCCCAGATTTTGAGGAAATGAGTTTAGGGTGAGCTTAGTACAAGCATGATCATGGTAATGATGATACTGTAGGTCAGGATATTCTGCTTGATATTAATTGTTTGTACTGCAACAACATCTGGAGGCTCCGCTGGATACCTGGGCTCCACTGTGGTAGATAATATACTGTTTGGTAAGCCAGTGGTTTCACAGTATAAAAAGACAAAATGGAGGAAGAGAACAGAAGTGTCTTGTTCAAGGTAAAGCAGAGTAGCATTAAAAGCAGAAAAGAAATCTCTTCTGTCTTTCAGCCATGTACTCTAACTAGACTTGATTGCCTCTGTGAGTGAGATAAAATTTGAAACTTCTCAAACTGTACTTACCTTACATGAAATATAGAAATTTCTTGTGCTAAATAATTCCTAAATGTAATTCTGTTGCTATTGTATATTAGTGTTAGCTAAAATGCTGCAGTGATGCAGGGTATCTGGGCTGAAAAAATAAGCAGCTTCTGTATCTCACATATGCTCTTTTTTGGCTGAAATATCTTGTGTGTGATGTAGTACTTCATAATTAATCACTCCTGGTCCTGGTACACTTGTCACGGAATTTGTCCATTTTTTGGGGTTGTCTTCAGGTTAGTTTTGTTTGTAAAAGAAACTTATTAGACAAAAGGCAAAGATTGAAAGAGAGAAAGATGAAGGGAGAGAAGGAGATAAGGTAAAAATAAAGCAAGGGAACTGCAATTCCACATCCCACTGGTAACAGTTTTTCTGTGATACTGTAAGGCTGTGTGATAAAAAAAAAATAAATCCAAGAACAGAAAAGGATAAGATGTACTTTAGTAGCACTGCATTGCTGTGCTACAATTTCTTGTAGTATGGGCTATTACAAAAGTATTATTTAATAGTCTGTGTCCCACATAAACAGTCAACTGGCAAAAAATGGACAGTTTGGGAAGCTTGGTAAGCTTTTAATAAAGAAACTGGTATACATTTTACTTCAACTGAACAATATTATGTGTCTCAAAGAAAAAGCAGAGGTCAATAGAAGGGACACACATCCAGAGAGCACTGCTGATTGTAGACTGCTCTGTTGATTGTAGTGAATTAACCACATGTGTGAGCCCCTATGGTAAGGTTGTGACCTTTGAACATAGAAAAGAAAGTGGTTGCGTAATTCCTGTAAACTCAAGTTAAAAATTTTTGTTGTCTACGTTTGAAAAGTATCAGTAAACTGGAGGAGTTTCAGGCCATAGGGAAAATTAAATGAAGCATTGGAAAACCTGCTTTCAAATGAGAAAGAGAGCTTGAGTGGTTTTCCCTCATGCTCTGTAAAGCTGTGGGGAGAGTTTGTAGTCACAGAAAGATGAAGCTGGAACTTTAAGTCATCTGCTCTAGCATTTTTTTGCTCTCAGGCAAGATTAAACGCAGCAGCCTTGCTGTGGCAGATGTTTTTCTAAACTACCCTTTTTAAACCTTCAATGAAAAATACTAATTTCAGTGTTTCACCACTTTGTAAAATGAATAAGAGTCAGTAAGAACCATTAAGAAAATTTTGACTTGATCACAGTCTTACAAGTCATTTATAGAAGTATGGTGCTAGATATTTTTTCAGTGCAGGAAGTAAAAGTTGAAAGAAATGGTAGTGATCTGCTTTTAAGGAACTGCTGAACAAGAAGCTATATTCACATTGTTGTATTCAGTGACTTTTGACTGACTTTCCTCTCATGAGTTGTTTATTTTTCAGTGTATCTTAGGCATCTGAAACATACTGTGACCACTACTTGCACAATTCATTTACATACTGTCTCAATAGGTACTTTCTTTGCTTAAACTTTATTAGCCATTTATTTTATTACATGTTTGTAGATCTTTAAGTTATAAAAAAATAGTGCTGAAACATCTCTTTTTCATGGGGCTACATATACAATTTCAAATGCAGTACTTTTTTGAACCTTTTTGTATCTTTTTTTCTTTTTGGGACAGCCTGTACAGATCTGTGTACTCTGTTCAAAATTAAAGTCAAAGGTCTGCCATTAACTTATACCAGAGATTTTCTTTCTGTGCACTCTTCCTTTTCATTATAATTCTTGACATTCCACTTGCCTTTTTGACCGTGTTCAACTGTGGGCCAATCTCATCAGAGAAGCAACTGCAATGACTCCAAGGCTTCTTTCTTCAGCTGTAAATGTTCAAATCACAAATACGTGTTGTTCTAAAATATATCCTGTAGTTCCACAAAGAATCAATTCAGACAAGATATATGGCCTCATGTAAAATTTTAGAGGAGACTAGATTATAACAATTGTCCTTTTTAGCCTTATAAATTATGTATCTGTGAGAATTGCTTCTTAAAAACCATGGCCCAGAAGGGTAATAATTTCAGTTTATTTTGTCTTGTGTGTGTATCGTTCCCTCTGATAAATAGGTTTGTAACTGGCATTTAGTAGATCTGGTTCAGCACCTTAAAGGAGCAGTAACAAGCAGTATATAACAAAAAAGACCTACTGCTCCTTATAATAGCCCTCAAATATTAGCTAAATATTAGTTGGCCCATATACTTCCTTTGATCTTAACAACATTTTTCTTCTTGTTTCAAGATAAGTGTTGGAACCCTGATTGAAAGCTTCCAAGTCAAGTGAACTTGAGTGCCTGTCATTTCTTTAGCAATATTTGCTGCTTTTGTTGATTATTATGTTTGCCAGGGTGGCTGTACTGATTCTTTAGCATGCCTTCCCTGCCATCACTATTTGGATAAAGGAAGACTTCATTCAGTAAGCTCTCCCTTTACTCAGCTCTAGACTTTTATATGTATTAAGTTCTGATTTCAGACTTAACCTCCCAGTGGTATTAAAAATGGCATTAAATCCGAACAGTTAGAGCACAGCAGTAACTGCCTTATACTTTCTACTGAATACAAGTTCTAACGTTTCCCCTTCTTAAAGTCATTGATATATATATATATACTGGACAGGCCTGTCTAGCCATGCATTTAGTTCTAGTTGCAGCTCGGAAGGGTCCTTTAAGCACAGTGCTGGTTTTTACTGCCTTTGTAACCAGTAAAGAACTTTGAGTGGTTGTTTACAGTGAAAGTATGTGTTTGGCATTTGTGCAGAAAAAGTGGTACTTTACAAAGCTTTCCCTCAGTGCAAAATGGTTTGTTCTGCTACTGAAAGTGCTTGGATCTCTTTCAAATGAGAGCAGGAAGATCAGCAGTGATCTTCAGGAAGCAGTAACTAGGAATATTGTCTGCCAGGTTTGGACTGATGTCTAATCATGTTGTAATGAGCCAGGGCAGGAGGAGGAGGCAGCTTGCACAGTAGTGACTATTAAAAAATAGTGAGGTAAAGTGAGCCTGAGAAAACAGTTACCCTGGGATTTTAGTCAGATTTCACTCATGTCTTATAATTTTTTTCTTTTTTTCTGTATTTATTTCCAGAAAAAGAAACAAAACAACATAAAGATACTGGGATAAACTGCTTGCACTTGCATCAGCAGGAATCTAGTTTATTCAACAGAATTGCTAGTGTTTCCTGTTGATGCAGCTGAGAGTAGGATTTGTCCTATTGTCTGAGGTTCTCCCTTTTGGTTTTTGAAATGAAATGCTTTCTACACATATAGAACAGCTATATACTCTTGGTCTGGATTATTTGAATTTTAGATTAAGAAGACTCAAAACTAAAAAGCCCTTTTCAGAGCACACACTGGATGTGACTGTCTGCATGTGTCCTCTCTGTCACACCAACTGCTCATCTTACAAAATCACTGCTACCCCCATTGGACTTTCTTTCCACCTGTTCTGCTACAGAAAGACAGATGCCTTCAAAATTCAAAAGCACAGCACTGAGAAGACAAAGACTTGATAATTTGCATGAAGACAGGCTCTAGTTCTCCTTGGATGGAGGAAAACAAAAGAAAAAACATACCTGCAAAAATGTCAGACCTCAGAGACCAGATGTTCCCAGGGTCCCTTCACAGGAAAGAAATGGGGTTTGGAGGAGTTGAAAGTAGAAGCTGAGAAAAATTTAAGATCTGCTCCTCTTGGATTATAGCTGCTCTCAGGACTGAAAGGGTTGGGATTGCCAGGATAGCATCAGTGTTTAAATAGAATATATCTAGATTTATGGAGTTTGTAGAGTTTGGAAGGTAGGTGACCTCTGTCACAGATGATGATTCCATTTCATGGAAAGGTAAGATAAAAAGTTGCCCAGTGTTGAAATAATGCTTAGGGATGAGCAATAGATTGCAGATCTCCTGATCCAGGCTATAGATAAGCCCTTATATAATTTCATAATTTCAAAGCATTTTGGTAACAGTGCATAAAGCCAGAAACTGTTTCCAGGAGCCTGGTGTAGAATAGAGAGGTCAAGGTGAGGACTTATACATTCTTTTTACTACTTTAGTTTTGTTGTTGTTCTTATAATTTATCTACAACCATTCCTTTATGTGATGTAATTATTTACCTGAAGTTTTAGAGATGTTGTGACAGAAGTTTCTCTCCAGATGGACTGTAAGTGAGGAAACGGTAATGTGGCTTTTGAGGGCAGCAATTTTCTGGGAAATAATCAGCAAAATATAAATTATTGAGGAACTTCAAAAATCTCTTTTTAGTACAATAACCTTAAGTAAAGGATAAGTAAAACAGACTGAAAGCTGAATTCACTTCATTATTTATATATAAAACGGTTCTTAGTTTTCCAAGATATAGTGCTAGCACTTGATGTCACCTGGAGGTTTCAAAAACATTAATTAATGGTCACCTTTCCATGGAAATTGTTTCACAGAATCACAGAATATTAGGAGTTGGAAGAGACCTTGAAAGATCATCTAGTCCAACCCCCCTGCCACAGCAGGATTCCCTAGACTGTCACACAGAAGTGCATCCAGACGGGTTTTGAATATCTCCATAGAAGGAGACTCCACAACCTCTCTGGGCAGTCTGTTCCAGTGCTCTGTCACCCTCCCTGTGAAAAAAATTTCTACGTGTATTCACACGGAATCTCCTATGCTTCAGCTTACAGCCATTGCCTCTTGTTTGGGGCAGCCCAGTGAATACTGGTACAAAGATAAAAATGCACACTGTCTGTTAAAAAATCTCCTGAGCTCTTTTGGAGCATGTAAACTACTTAGTTTCTGCAGCTCTGCATTCAGCTTTTCTTTTGCTGTATCATTAGGATTTCTTTTTCTCTAACTACAAAATAAACGTTATAGATAGCGGCCGAAGGTAGTTTTTTCTTTGTTACATACTCAATGGTCTAGGTACTCCCTGTGATTTGTAACATGGAAAGAAAATCTACCACCTGGATGTATGGGAGCAGGAATGAAAGGTTATGTCCATCATGAAATCTTGAAGTTTAACAGTAAAGCTTCTGTTCAGTTTCAGAAGGAAAGTAGGCTTTGGTAAAAGCTGCTTTTAATGAGGTTTTGCAGTGTAGGAAACTGGAATTGAAGAGATCTTGAAAATAAATCCTGGATTTGCCCCCTGTGCCCATGGTCACTGTTCTTTGCTGTAGGATTTTGTTTGTGTTTTGCTTTACTTTTTGTTCTGCCAGAAATGCATAAACTAATTGTTGTTTTCTTCATAGTGGCTGGTGCCCTGGAGATAGAAAATGAATAAACTGTATCTTGAAGTCCGTGTGCAGTTTGGCTTCAATAGCCCTGCTTTTGGCATATTGTGTTATATTGTGTTTTATCCCGGTAATTGGAACAGAACCGTTTTCGTGACAGGCTCCTGCTCAGCCCAAATAAGAGTATCAAAATCTAGTGTAAAGTTGAGCTTCTGCAAAAGTTATGTAAGGGGGTCACTGGGAGCTCTGCCCAAGGGGGAACTCAGGAGAACTGCAATAGACCTTTAGTCAAGCGTTTTGGTTTTGTTTTTTTTTTTTTTGACAAAGTTTTGGATTTCTCAATTGCAACAGAGTGTTACATTGCTTTTAAAAGGGTTATGTTCCCTTGGCTGTTGAAGGGGGTCACAATCTGCTTGGGATGAGGACTGTAATTTGCAGTCCCCTGCTTCCAGATTCTTCTCTCTTTCCCAGCTTACCCTATTATCCATGGGTTACAACTAGCCCTTTTAATAGGGTTTTTCCCTCAAGCCCTGGGAAAGGGAATGGCAAGGCTCTATCTCCTTTTCCTTAAAGAAAAGATCAGAAACATTTTCTCCTGCACAGGAGATGAGCTCCACTTCCCAGCATCTCTTTCCCCACTTGCAAGTTTTTATCTCTGCTTTGTTAAACCTGTAGGGCTTAAAGGTGTGCTGCTTTCACTGTGCTAGATACCTCTTAATCCTTTCGTCTTCTGTGATGGTGGTGATCTGTTCCATTAGACAAGGTGCAGCTCTTCATCTTACCTGCTCATATTATGTCTTCACTAAGGTGGACTCTCCTCAAAAGAAGATTATGTATTGATGGCAATTGAAAACCTCTATGAGAGGTTGTCTGGGAGATTGGTTATAAGGCAGCACCTTGCAAAACCACACAAGAGTCAATAGCCAGGTTACCTGGCCAGTAGACATTCTTTGAGCAAAAATTAGTCACTTGTTATTTGTTAGTTGCTGTGCAGATAATTATATAGTTTGCAGGAAAAGAGTCACTAAAACAATTTTGGGAAATCACTGTCTACAGCAAAGAAGGTGTAAAGCTGTGCCAACAGTGGTTTTACTTGAAATAAATCTCTCTTCACTGAAGTGACCTTCCTTATTTTTGGGGGATAGCATAGGAGAAGAAAGGTTGGTTGATTGTTTTCAGATGGTATCTGAGTTCATGTACCTACTGGGAGCAGCAAGCTGCTTACCACATGTTCCAGTGAAAAAAGGTTATTGATGTCTTGAAGGGAAGTCCATCCAAAGTATAGTGGTGTGAATGTACATGAGACTGTTACTGTCCAGCATATATTAAACAGAGTCTAAAATTTACCATTAGGATGAAAGAAAAAACAGGCTGCTTACTCCTACACTACTAAACTTCAAGCAGACAAAGCACAGTCTAAATCTTGTAATTACCTCTTCAGCTACAAGGCTGTTTATTTTCCTTTCTAAAAAAAAGTTGTAGTCTGAGGATTGGGAAGGTTGGAATTAGAGAAAATAAATCCCTTGACCATCATCCCCAGAGCTCTGAAATCATGTTCTATCGTTCCCATGTTACCCTTGGTAACTTGGTGCCCACATGAAAGACCAGAAGGGGTAGTAGTCAGATGCATTCACAAGTCATGGTAGTCTTTCCTTGCCTCTGATTTGATCCCCTAGTAGACAGCAAACCTCTCTGGACAACTACTTAGGTTGGCGGATGGGTGCCTCTGTCCACTGCAGCAGGAAGTCAGCCATGACAATCACTTACTGCTTCTTCTGGGTGATTCTTTATGGCAAAGAGTCCACTGACACTGTTGCTTTGCTTGAAGCCTTACCCAACTCCTCCTCAGTTTGGAGGGCACTAAACCTGTTTGTTAATGGCAAGTCTTCAGGAGGAGCAGAAGCCTTCCTTCTTGTATGTAGAGGGACTAGTTTCTAATCTTCCTCTTCTGATGACTTTTGGCTTCTTGTGAGACATGGCATAGAGCCCACTTGCATCTTCAGTGTAAGACAGGCTTGAGACTCCTGAGTCTGTAAGGCCTCTAAGAATATCCTATCTCTCTCTTTCTCATCGTCACAAATGCTATGCAGCATGCTTGCTTCCTCACATAACTGCTTGACCTGGCAGTATAGGTCCTTGACAGGAACACAGCTTCTGCAGAAGAGATCACCGTCAGCCCCAGCTTCATGAACAGGCACCAGATACTTGTATCCCAATACCTGTGGAGTTACATCTACTGTCAGAAGGTCTGCCTGGGTGGAGGCCTCTGTCACCACTGGCGCAGCAACTCCAACATCCACTGGGGAATGAGCTTTAAGACATGTCATCACTATGCTGTTAGGATCTTACACTACTCCCTGGGGTAGCATAAGGTAGGGAAGAAGGGGCACTTCTCACCTGTCTTCTGTGATGTTTTAAGGGAACAAATGAGTTGATATGTTCAGCTGAATGCTGTAAAGAACAGTATGAAAGACAATGGTTATATTGAAGCAGAGCCAACAAAAGATGTCCTGACAAAGCTCAAAGTGATGCTTCTGTGTATTCTTCAGTGCTATCTACAGGCACAATTACCCATTAGAGATTTATAGGCCAAGACCATTCTCCTACTAGGCAGCAATTTACAAGCATTTGTTTCTTTTTTCTTTTATTTTAGGAGCAAGGCAAGATTGGTGTAGTCTTCAATATTGGCACAGTGGACATCTCTATTAAAGAGGAAAGTACGCCTGTGAACGATGGCAAATACCATGTGGTGCGCTTTACCAGGAATGGTGGCAATGCCACACTTCAGGTTGACAGCTGGCCAGTGAATGAACACTACCCAACAGGTACATATTTTTTTCTCTTTTTTTTTTTGTCTTTCAGTGTATCTATACCTAAAAACTAACATTTAGTAACAACTGGTTGCTATAGAAATCTTTGTTGCTTCAACTCAACAGTAAATTAATCAGCCTGGTGATGCATATTTTTCCTATAGGAAAATAAAGTAATGGTCCTTTACACTGGAAGATTATACATGCCAACAGTGTGATGAACATAGATCCTGCTGTTTCAGAGATCTCTGAGTGAGTCTTGGTTCTGCAGTGAGTTGCAAACTGATTCCACACCACTCTTGGTTTTGCTACTTGTGATATTTTCTAGCTATTTAAGGGAGAAAAGTTTTGAAGAGGTTTTACAGAAAGGAGAGGTGACTCTAGCCACATCCAGGATGCTCTTTATTTAGGTGTAGAGTTGAAGTGTAAGGAATGTGGAAGATTAAGTTGCAAGTATTTGAACAGACCTTAGTTGTGTCTCATGATTTTTCATCATCTGAATTTCACTCTCTCTTTTAGGTTTGCAGATATAGAGGTTGACATACAGTCTAGTCAGATCTGTCTACTCTTTGTTGACTTTAGGACAAAATGCAGTGGAATAATTCAGTATTTCTTTGGAAATAACAACCTTAAATCCACCAGGAATAGTGAACAACTGACTACTGAGTCACTGTCCAATGCTTTATCCCACCTCTGGCAAACTACAACCTCATGATACTGTATGTCACCATGGTAAAAGGTCAAAATCACTTCAAGTGAAAAACAGACTGTTTCATGTGATGTTGTATGTAAGGTATGACAGTACATAAGGTAGCTGAGGGCTGGTGATGTGGATGGTTACAAAAGGCAGGAGGAGCATGAGGAAGTGTTAACCACATTCTTTTTATTCGTGTGTTGTTGTCCAAGATCAAGCCCTGATCTTTTTAGTTTCCAGTATTAAGTCTAAGGGACTTAATAATGGCAACTAAACTTAACTGGACTAATTCTCGTTCTTCCTTTCTAGGTTGTACTTAACTGACCTGGGACAGGGGGAAGAATTCTGTGATAAACAGGCGGCAATTTTCTAGTTATGTAGGGGTTGTCCACAACCCACTTAACATGCAGTCATGAGAAATATCCTAATCTTTTATGCAATGTTACACTAATAAATTACTCCAAGGGGGTACATTAAACTCTTCCACTCACTCAGAAAGTGCACAAGAAAGTTTTTAATGTGAGCGATCTATACTGTGGTGCTGTCTACCAAATATTCAACATGACATTGTCAGAGTTTTGGTCATATATATGCAAAAGAGTACATTTTAATAATTATGATTATTTCTATGAAAAAGTTGCTTTCCAAGAATGTCATGACAGACATGCTGAGTTAATTCAAGCTCTGCTATCCATTGGTTAGAGAGGGAAGCCTGGCTAGGAGAGGCCCAAGATGAACATCTTTCTGCTCCTTTCGTCAGTTACTTTTGTGGTAAAATACCTCTGATCCAATTATTCTATGAATAAATTTTCTTTTCATATTACTTGGTGTAGTAAGTCTTTGGTGTAAAGAAACAAAATACTTAGCTCATTGCTTTAGAGATTTTTTTTAAAGGGAAAAAAATCATACTCAATGACTATGTCGGTACCTTCTTCTTTTGTCTCGGCTGAAGATGTTCCTATATTTTCATTAGAAGATGTATGGTTTTATAGAATCAGCATTTATCTTAGGTTCTGGGCCAGTACTGGGTACATGCAGTACCCAAAAGGAGGAGGACACCTTTGTATTTCAGACATCTTTTCCTTTCCATGCATGTATTTCAATCTCTGGCTCTTTGTAGATTATGGTGTTTCCAGCCTGTCCCTGTGAAAATAAGGCTTATGGGATCATATTTTTTGTGTGTGCCCATATGTGTCCCTTATTTTTTCTAGTTTGTTTCAAACTGAATTTTTTAGCCAAATTTGATAAAAGGGCAAAAAGTGAGAAAATAAAGATCCTATATGGCTAAGGAAAATAATCAAGGGAGGGGATTACTGTTCCAGCCCTAACAGAGGAAAAGACTGTGTCTTGATCTCAGTTCATATTAAATACCAGAATATCCATATGATAAAGAGACATTATGAATGCCTCAGATTCCGGAAAAGCTTCAATGAGATAATGACAGGAAACCAATCCTTGTTAGCTCCATTTTCTGGGCAATTAATGGTTTAAAATAAGACAAAAGAGAAGCTTTTGAAATGAATAATTTGTTGTTTTTCACAGACCAAACCCGCGCTAGTGTTTCTCCTACTGAGTGCAAGACCAAACCCATGTTCAGCTGAGTTTAACTCTGTAAAAAGCTTTGTGGTTGGGTTGACCCAGGCTAATCCAGTGTGTTTTAGCTGGATTCTGCTGGAGCTGCAATTCATATCAAACTTGTGCAACAATAACTAAGGAATCCCATGTTTTACAGATAGGATCACTTCAATTCTGGAAACACAATTATTTGTAGCATTTAAACAATATCATGTTTAGCACATGCATGTCTGGTATACAGTGTTTTCTGCACTATAAACAATTTAGTGTGCTTTTGATTTTCTGCACAGTGCTACAGCCTAATGTTTGCAGATTTTATAAACTAGCTAAAATACCTTCCTTACCATCACATGTGGTGCAATCTCCAGATAGCAGGGCTGCCTTCTGAATGGCATCTCCATGCTCCTCTCCGAGTTTTATTACCTGTAAAAGAATTATACATTAGACTCATAATTACTTGCTGTATGGAAAGTAAAAATAAAAGTGAGATATTCATTAAGTGAGAAAAGAGAGAGAGAATATTTTCTTTCCTTAAAACACAGTCTTCAGTTGAACTGAAATTAAGTGAAACTAGCCCAATGGGACTGACTGAAAACTGTAAAGCTGTATTTTTGCAACTTCAAATAAAAGACAAGGAAGTGGAAGGAAAAGGGAAAAGCAACACACTTACAATTCAAGCACTGGCATTTTGGGCTTTATACTATCCACTTGCATCTCAGTCACCTGCAACATGAGCTTTATGCTTTCTTATGAGGAAAAGGGTTAGAGAGAAATGGTAAAGGAGGGAATTAACTTAGACCTAAGCTTTGGGACTTAAATAGTCACAGTCATTAGAGATGATCTCACACTGTTTGTACCATTCCAACTCTGATAGAGTTTCTCTTACTGGGCAGCAAGACTCTGAACACTGGCTGGGTAGAAGTATCTGAGACAAAGCTCCTGAAAACTGGGTGATGGCTAATAGCATCATTAGCACCAGGGCTGCTATCTGCAATTCATATGTTGTGGTTTAGTTCAGCCAAAATCACTGAGCCATTAATGGTTTATTTGCCTTAGTTTTGCTCTTTCTCCTCTGCCTCAAATACACAATAAGGAGGTGGACGTTTTCCATAGGCTGTACTGCTAGCCAGTCCTTTGATGCTTGATTCATGAAGTTGGCCATCACAAAGTATTTCTTAGTTAAACACCTTTTGCTAACATATGTATGAATTTCCATGCCCTCAAGTACGGCTTTCCGTGACTGCCTCTCTTCTGTTTTTTCACGTCTTCACTTGGTGGTGTACATTCCAGATAACAGGTTGTGTTTGGTCACTGTTGTTTTATTGCTTCTGTGTTCTCTGAGAAGTCTGAGAGCCTTCTCTACACCTAAATCAATCGTTTTAGTGGATGAAGTAGAAGTCATTTTGGACCAAGAGTGAGTAAGATAGGAAAGCTAGTTCAGGAAGAGGAAGCATCTGAAATATTTTTGTTTCAGATTACAGTAAAAACCAGCAAATTTGAGGCACAGTGAGATAGAAGGATTTAAATTAGGAATCCTCAGGTTTGAGATGGAGTCAGCAGAGTTAAAACCAAATCTTCTATCTTGACACAGAACTGGGATATCTCAGTCCCTAAGTTTTCATTAATTCTTAGACAAGAGATTTTTTTTTTCACTGTCCAATGTCTTTGCTTGCAAAGAAATACTTGGTGTGTTGCTAGATTTGTAGCAAACATCAAAACAAGCCTGAGATTCCTGTTCATTCATCCATGAACTGACTAAATTTTCTGCAGTAGAAAAAAAAAACAAAACTAGGTGAAGCAAAGCTGTAAAGCAAGAGTACCAGTGACACCAAGATAAAGTCTAATTGGAGTAGTATTTTAAAAGAAAAGATTAAAAGAAAGGAGGCAGAAGGCAGGAAGAAATTGTCATTTAAAGAAATATGTGATTTAATAAGAGAATTATAGCATGGGTTTTATTAATGCATTTAAAAAATAAGAAATAGGACAGCATTAAGCATCTGGATCCTTACCAGGATCCATTGGTTCATCCACCCAATACAGATTTTATATTTTTCCTCTTTATCATCCTCTTGAGTGATCTCTAAACCTTCTTTTAGGTGCCTCTGCCCTTTCAAATTATATTAATTGTCAGTTCTATTGGTACTGAATAAGAGGAAAAAGAGTTCATCCTCTGTGCCCCTACTTCATTGTCTCAAGTACACATTCTAAAGGAAGTTGTATTTTAGGAAAAGCTGCACAGTTAGCTGTTGCCAGCAGAACTCCCAGGACTCTCTCACTGCTCTGGCAAGTACTGTGGCCTCATAAGCACACACTTATAAAACAAAAAGTTGGTTCTGAGACCCTGATATCTGTGCTGGGGTTTTCCTTTAGAATCCTTTCAGAAGAGATTTAGGAGCTACCCCTTGGAGTCATGCTTCTAATTCAACCCAAAATGCTGATGTAGACAGATTTTATTCTAGTATACAGCTGGAGCTGGACAGAGGGTCTCATTCTTTCATTGCTCTTTACCATACTCATGGTGCTTAAACAGTCAAGTTTCTGGTTTCTGTTCAAGGGGATCACTTTACCAGTGCCATTCACCATGGAACTGGCCCAGGAAAAATGACCACATGGAAGTGGAAATGATCAATCAGGAGAAAAGATAAGATGACTTCTTTATCAGCAAGGCTGGTTTATGCTGGTTTAGAGTCTTCACTGAACTACATCTTTAGCAGTCTGTGTGAGACTAAGTCATTCTTTCTCACCTGACATTGCCTGAACTAAAACACGTTCCAGAAGCGTAGTGGTCTAGACTGTCCTACCTATCTAAAATGTGAAAGGTATGAGGTCTCTTTTGCTACAATATGTTTTTTGTGTACTTGGTGGAAACATCTGAAATGGCTTGATTAGTACCAGGCACATTAGGTGAGACAGGGAAGAAAGCTGGCTTTCTTCTTTCAAGAAATTTTCTGGTAAACTGAAGGAGTGCTACAAATCAAATTCTCCAAGTTTTACACAATTTTGACTACTGAACTAGAGTAGTCTGCTTTGAAATAGGTCATTTCTTGTCCTTCTCAAACCATTTATCGTCTTTCCCTGGATATTTTCAATCTTCTTCCACAAGTGGCATGATCTTTTTGTTCATTGAAGTCCATTTCCCACCTCATCCCTCTACTGGAGGGACTTTCAGGAGGGTGTTGTTTCTTTTCTTTTCTTCATGCTTTTTAGTTTTATTTAGTTTTTATCAGCAACATTTTCTTTCTCCCCCTCTGTGATTTCCCAGCCGTGAGATAAATAGCCTTGTATCTTACAAGCTAAATACAATTACTGCTATCAAAACTAGAGTCTTTCTCTCCCTGTAAATGTCTCTTGGAAGCTGATAAGCTGTTCAAGGCAAACTGCAGGCTTCTGCCTAATCCTGAGATTAAACATAACCACCCAGAAGACAGCAAGAGATAATTGTGGGGGGAGGAGAAGAGTGGCTGGGGGAGGATGTTGGGGGAAGGCAGACAGGAGAGGAGGAGAAAGTGAGATCCTCTCCTGAGATATTAAAAGAACATACACAAAACTCAAGGTTATTTGTAAAGGAATTACACAAAACACACAAGAGCTTGTTATGATGAGAAATTTCCTTAGATAATGCAGAATTTGTTGTAGCTGTTAAACACAAAATCTAGCACGGATTTGTTTGATGTAAAACATAGAGAGAAGACATAGAAAAAAGCTCCCAGACATGAGCGCTGATTTTTATATGTTTATATGTTTTAGATGTTTATATTTTTATATGTCCCCATCTTGTCCTTGAAAAAGAAGGTCTCACAAGGTTGCATCCAGATTCTTTGCACATGCTGGCTTGGGTTCATCTCACTGGCTTTATACTTAATACAGGGAGACAGTAGATTTCCCAAGAGCAAAGTGGGGGACTGAGCCAGCTTTTCGGTGCTCTTGTGTTTTGCTACCTGTTGACCATACGAATGAGAGTAACTTAACGCTCCTCTTTGTGAAACAGAATTAACACTATCTTCTTTCTAGAAGAGTGCCTTAATTACAGAGGAACAGTGTACTACACCTGTAGTAGTCTTCAATTATAACCAAGACAAGATTGCTGAAGACAGATAGTCTTTGTGAGTCAATCCAGTACAGCTGAAAAAAGCAGCCTTATATCTGGATATATGTTGTTAGTGATTTTAATTAAGTTAGTAAAAGAGAATTGACCTGGAAAAGGGTTAGTAGGTTAGGACATTTGGTCCACAATACACAGTAAGAAAACATTTTAACAGTGACATTTTAATTTTCTCTCTGCAATTTTTTTAAGGTCTTGTGTTTCTGAAAGTTTGTCTGTATTTTTTACTGTTATCAATTTGCTTAATGGGATATTACCTCTCCCAACTTTGCTTTATTTAATTTATAATGCATTAGCCAAATGGGAAAAGATAACTTTGGATGATCTAATAGTAGTGCCATTGGAGGATTTAAGAGAAGTCTACATGTCCTTTTTTTTCAGTTGTTGTGCTCTAGTATTGTAAATAACATCCAATATTGTAATTATTAGTTCTCATGATCTCAGTAATGCAGTCTAATGCTGACTGGGACATTAACCAAGAAAACTCAAAAGCAGGACTAACTGGAATATCTGATTCAGTGCAACAAGTTCTTCCTTTCTAAGTTTGTATGTATTCCTCCTACACAGCTCATGGTGTACTACTTGGTCTTTCCAAATGCTCGGTGGCTGAGCCTTACTAGAGCAAATAACTAGTTCTCTGTGCTTTGCAGAGGCTGGCTCTCCCTATTTTCCTCTGTCTCTTCCAGAGTGATTTTGGCATCTCCTCATTCTACCTGCTTTCCCTCCAAATCTGGGGTTTGCCTCCTTGTGGCCCTTCAGCAATCCCTTCCTTCCTTTACATTCAAGGCCATTATGATCACATTCCTGTGTGATCTACTCTAGGGAATCCTGCTCTGGCAGGGGGGTTGGTCCCTTCCAACCCCTAACATTCTGTGATTCTGTGATCTCCTCACTCCTGAAACCTTGCTTCTGAAACCAAGGTAATAGTAAGAAGCTTGGCTGAATCCAGTTGCCTCCATGAAGAGGCACATAGATCTTGTGCTTGACTACTTGGAGTCTTCAATAAGTCTCATCGCTTCATGTGCAAGCTGAAGAGAGTTCTTTATGGTGCTGCCAGATCCCACTGTGGTCTTAATGTTTTCCTATGCAAATGCCCTTGTGAGAGGGTAATGAGTTAGGAACAAGAGCACTAAATTTTGATTAGCCCTGTGGGCTGAATTTGATCCCCGGGGTTCTTATTTGTGGGGTTTGATTTTTTTCATATTGTACTCATTTTGTGGGACTTAAATGAGCTCTCAGATGCATCCTATCAGCATGAATTTGAGATAGCATGTAAAGTGTCTCTGACAGCTTTACCTCATTTCATAATGAGCTTAAACATATAAAAAGACAGGGTTAATAAAACAGCATTGGAGAAGCACATTTTGAAAGCAGTACTGTGACATATGTTGAAAGATCTGCCAAGGATGATTAAAACATGACAAGTTGATGAAATCAAAAATTGGTTGTAGTTTGTCACTGCAGGGCCATAACATTTCTGATGTATTTATAAGGTTGGAAAAAAACACATAAATGTGAAACTCAGTTTTGGTCTCCTGCATCCACAGAGATATAAAATTACACACATTGTCACCAACAGTCTAATGTACTTAAGAATTTGTACAAAAACACCCATGTTAATGCATGTGCACCCATACTTCATGAACTGGATAGGATCTGATGTGATAAAAAAAGTTACATAAATGTTGCCATTACACTCAGTTTAATTTCTGTGTACTTTGGTTTTGCTTTCCCACAGAATATATGATGCTGTGATTTGTTTCCACTTTGCCCCAAACACTTGCACAGAAGTGCTGTAGGGCTTGTCTGTCTTCCAAATTCTGTTTTTGAGGACAGAGAGGAAAGATAGAAAGAAAAAAGTGACTATGTTGTGACTTCCAGTGCTCATCTTTCCTCTTGAAGTTTCATTTCTCAAAACTGATCTAGGCTCTTAAAACATGCTGCACTCAGTCAGTCTGCATGAGTTGAAGTCTTATTTTCATCACATACCTCATGTCCATGTGAGTGATACTGTATCAAGCACCAGAATTTCTGTCAATTTGACATTAAGAAAGAGGGAAATGTGTGGGTTTTTATGAAGACATGTAAAAGTAACCAGGCAGAACAAACAGTACGTTATTATTTAACAACAATGGGATTGAAAGGAGGGGTTTACCTAAGGAAAGCTAGACACGAAACAGTATCTTTATGCAAAGTAGCCATGACCCACTAATTCCCACCTAGGATCCCACAGATACTCTTTGAACTGTGGGAAAGAAGGGAGAAGGATAAAGAGGCATTCTTGTGTAGCAGTGTCTATTACTGCTATGTAACAATCACATAAAAAAAAAAAAAAAAGGTTGTTCTGACATGCAAATACATGCCACAGAGGCAATACTGGTTTAATTTAGCCAAAATACTTTATCTTATTTATAGCCTGGATAAAGAAAATACTATCAAAAAGTACTGACTGTGTGAAAAACATTTTGTCATTGCTGCCCAGAAGAAGAGAGATATGTATTATATTGCTGTGTGCTGTTAGTTGAATCAATGTTACATCTTCCTGAATCAGGCTAGATGTCAAAGCTACAAGGCAAATACCAAATACATCAGAAGAAAATTTGCTTTGGTGGTCAAAATGACACTTCTGACCAGTGGTCCTGGATTTTGGGTGGTTTCTATTCTGTCCTCCCAGAGCCTGCCTGTTCATCTAATCAGCTTCTTGAGGTGGAGAGCAGCCAAGTGTCTGATGCTTTTGAGAATTACACTAAACTACCATGGCAACAGCAAAAATATGCCCCCAAAGATGGCTTTCTAGAAAGAAAATGTCTTACTCTTATGCTTAGTTTGTGACCTTAAATTTGAGGTCACATAAGCTGTACGTGCTTGTATCATATCTATAATCATTACATTTGTATTACTCTGTTAAGAAGTAAATGCTTTCTTTTTTCCTTCATTAGTTTATTCAGGGAGACATGACCATGTGGAAATGCTCCCACTCTCTCTCCAGCTGGCATTTGATAAAAGTTACTCTGCTCTATTGTGAGCCCATTGCTCAGCCAAATTTAAACCGAGACAAAACAAAACTTAGGCAGCAAAACAGAACTTGCAGAATCTGCTTTTTTTTCCTCTATTTCTCTGATTCTTGATTCTGGAATCTCAGTTTTTTTAGCTTAGTTTTATGGACTAGGATTCTTTGTGAGAGAAATTCTTGCAACACAGAGAGAATGCTTATGAAAAGTCATGATAATATATGGCAATGATAATATGGCAGGTAGTGTAACACATGATGAGATGAGCTTTACAATTCCTCAATCTTGGGCTTGTTCTGACTCAGAATGATGACTTAAAGTATGCCAAGATATAGTATCCATTGGCACTGATGCATTTTCTACCTAGTTGTTCTCACTCTTCTTGTATCTTATATAAGAACCCTGGGATTTCCCTAAGTGTTGGGATTACATTCTTATACTCAATGCAGGCCTTTGAGTCCCTCTCCCTGAGATACTATGGTGCAAAGCAGGTGTATTGCATTCACATAGGGTTTCAAGACATGAGTTTTTTCCTTCTATCTCTGACATCCAGTAGACTTCTTGGTAAATGGCATCACCATGCTATTTTCCATGGATAGTAATTGCATACTAAGAGATATAGGTGTATCCTAATAGCTTGTTCTTGCTTACGATTCCAGGCTGAACTATACAGCTGCTCATGTGAGCGTGTTTATCCTAACTGTCTGAATGCTCAAATCGTGACCTGTTTTCATCTGTTTGTGTCCACTGGTCCATGATCCTATTGTTGGGAAAACTTTAAAGTTTATCCTTGTTCAGGTGCTGAGCATAATCAGTAACACGAAAAAAAATTCTGATAAATTAACCTCCTCAAAGGGGATTGTAGTGACGTGGGGGTCAGTCTCTTCTCCTGGCTTGTCAGTGAGAGGACAAGAGGAAATGGCCTCAAGTTGCACCAGGGGAGGTTTAGATTGGATATTAGGAAATATTTCTTCACAGAAAGAGTTGTTAGGCATTGGAACAGGCTGCCCAGGGAAGTGATGGAGTCACCGTCCCTGGAGGTGTTAAAAAAACCCGTACAGATGTGACATTAGCGACATGGGTTAGTGGCATGTTGGTGATAGGTTGGTGGTTGGACTTGATGAACTTGGAGTTCTCTCCCAACCTTAATGTTTCTGTGATTTTGTGAAATTTCTCCTTTGCTGGAATGAGGTGAATTACTATTGGATCAGTCATCTGATCATACATAAAATGTATCTATACAAAGTAGTGCAGAGAAAGATGGGGAGATATTTCTCAGATGGAGAATCAGTTTGAATAAGATTTCTGGGAAGTAAGAATCCTGCAGTGCAGTGAACTCCCAGACAATAATATAGTTACATTTCTTTCCTAGATTAGTTCTGTTTCAGTTTTCCTTGTCAGAGAGAGTTGTTGTAATATATTCTTTTTCTTCTCTCCTGCTCTGGCTCCCCTTCTGTCCCTGTCTTCCATACACACACACAGAGTAAGAGTGAAAAATAAACATCTGGCCTGGGGGATCAGAGGCCTGAACAACATCTTTGTGCTTTTCTGATCTTATTGCCTGAAGAAAGAACAGTGCCAGCTGTAATCCAAGGTTGACACAGCTGACATGTAGTGTCAGAAGGAGCTCATGCATCCACATCAGCCTTCCTCCTGCCCACTAAAAGGCACTGGAAAGCACAGTCATTGAAATTCAATGCTGTGGACTGAAGTAGAACAGCTGTGTGAAAAGATGGTCAGAAATTTTAAGGGGTCAGTCATGGAACTGGGAGCCAGAAGTCACTTAATCCCAGGCTCAGCATTATAAATGCCATTCCTGTGGTCTTGGCCAATGATTTTGCTACTGTGTGGCACACTTTTCCAATCAGTAAATTGGGAGTAAAGCCCCAATTTACATTTATCTTCAGAGACTTATATAGAAAATATATTGTAGAAAATATTCTACTATTCACTGAGTATGAAAACCTTTCTGGGTGAGTAAACTTACATCTTTGCTATTTATTGAGTACCTGGAGGACCCTGGAGAGTGAGAACTCCAGTGTTGGACTTGCAAAATCTTTTGCAGTTTTTTTCTTAAGGTCCACAAATTCACAGTCTGTGAGAATCACTTTATGTAACACTATGTGGTATTTTAGCCCTTCACTACTTACTATTCTATAGCAATTTCCAAAACTCAACTCACTTGCAACAAATAAACTGAATTGCAAGTTTGAAGTAGGAAAAATATATCTATAGAAACTACAAGTTCCTTTCCCCATGTGCCTACCTTACTTCTGAAACAATGTTACTCAGCAGTGATTGCCTCACTGTATGGCTGTTTTCTGTGCCTCTAGTTCATGGCTTGGCTTTGTGAACAAGCAGCCCTTGGCTTTGAGAAGGCTTACTGGGTCGCTACAGGGTCCTAGAACTGTCTTTTCCTTTTACTAAGCTGATGCAGCCAGAAGAATTCATTTCAAAAGGTGGTAAAGATCAATGATTTATAGCAATTAGAGATAGAGAAGGCCTGTCTGGTCTCATTTATTCAATTCTGTAATCAACTGATATCTCCCCCCACTTTATCAAGTAAAATTTTAAACAAAGTAAAATTTTAATAATAAGAATTTCCCTGAGGAGACTAGCACAGTCTAATGTGTAATCTTGTTGGGAAGTGCTTCTTAATAAAACTCTTTTGTCAGTTTCTTACTTACTTTTAGTTACTTCTTGGCACTCATCCTATACAACTTGACCCCTTTCTGTTATTTGTAACTGGTTAACATTTTTATCCTCTTTGGTGACATTTAACTAAATGCTTTATAGGCATTACTGTCGTTAATGTTACTGACTCAGCAGCCTTCCTATTCTCAGCATTGTATTCATGGGAAAGGGCTGCACATGCTTTCTCCATTTGTTGTATATTCAGCTCCCCATATTATCTTCCTGATAATATGTGCACAGGGACAAGAGATCCAGAAATATCTGAAGGTTTCTGGTGGAGCCAAGCTAGCTCTATCACTGCTAGCACCAAGGCAGAGACTTTGAGTCCTGCTGGAACTGAGCCAGTTCCTGCATAGATACCCCAGTGCCTGCTGGCACTTTCCAACAAAGAGTCTTGGTTTCAGTGTAATGCCTGGTAAACATAAAGAGGAGTCCTTCTTGAAGGGGGAGCATGGTGCACTGAGCCCCAAGTGCTTCTGCAGGAATCAGTGCTCTTTCTAGTCCTACCTCCATGTCAGACCTAAGCTAGCTGTCTATGTGCGTGTTCTTATTTGCAGGTGGGTGATAGTGAGCCACAGACTCTTATGAAGCAGGTATAAGGCCACAGGTTTTCTTACCTCAGATTCTGCACCATGCAAAAGCTGTTGTTCTTTTTTCAGTCTTATGTTGGTCCTAGAAACAAAAATAGGTGCAGTCGTGTAGCTCCAATGCCTGACCCAACACACGTAAACTATATCCAGTGTTTCTCTCCCCTGACTTTGCATAATCCACAACACAGATAAGCAACCCCTAGATAGATCGAGTTAATGTAATTTAAAGTGTCAATACAAACAAAGTGTTTTTGGCATTTGATTATTGGTGCTTGTTGCCACTGGGCTATATAAGATAGATCCCGACATTTCCCAAAGGATTCAAAGAACAGGGGTGTGGGGACAGTAGCAGTGGATTTTTTTAATCTCTGTTTCATATCTCTTCCTGCAAAATGAAATTTGTTCTTGTTTAAAATGGAAAGATCAATACATAGTTTCAGTTGTTCTGGAATAGTCACTTTAGCCTTGGCTTCCTGAAATGGGGCTTAATTTGGACCTAGTCATTGAAAAAACAGTAATTTGCACATTACTTCCAAAACATCTCAAGGATCTGGTGATGTAGACGCCAAAATTGTTTCATATCTGTAAAAAGGTTTAACTGGTAAGTACACTGTCTATACTGTACGCTAATTCACTTTTCCAACATAAATCAGAAGAGAACTAAGGCAGACTACTTTTATCTCATGCCCATGGCCTCGGCTTGTTTAGGGCTGAAATGGTTCAGTATAATCCGCTAAAATAGAATAAGACCTGAATCACATTTTTCACAGGACTAACTTTTTTTTTTATTTCTGCACGCTTGAAAAAGTTTGATTAACCTTCTGCTACCTTTGCTAGTCTGAGTTTTCTTTTTGTTTTGCTCCTATTGTGGTTTTGTGTAATATTATCAGGGGCAAGGCACTTATCTTCTCTGTCATCCAAGACAGAATTGAAAGATTAATCTGAGAAAGCTTGAAATGTTACTGCTTTTATCCTGGGGTAGAGAGGTGAATTAGATGGTTTCTCAAAATCTTCCTTATTCTTATTAATGTCGCAGTGGCTCATAGAATCATTTAGGCTGGTAAATTAGGCTGGTAAAGACCTCTAAGAATATCAAATCCAACCACCAACCTATCACCAACATGCCACTAACCCATGTCGCTAATGTCACATCTGTACGGGTTTTTTTAACACCTCCAGGGACGGGGACTCCACCACTTCTCTGGACAGCCTGTTCCAATGCTTAACAACTCTTTCTGTGAAGAAATTTTACCTAATATCCAATCTAAACCTCCCCAGAAGCAACTTGAGGCTATTCATTTCCTTTTGTCCTTTCACTGGTAAGTTGGGAGAATAGACCAACTCCCACCTCTCTACAACCTCCTTTCAGATAGTTGTAGAGAGAGATAAGGTCTCCTCTCAGCATTCTCTTATTCAGACTTNCACATCTGTACGGGTTTTTTTAACACCTCCAGGGACGGGGACTCCACCACTTCTCTGGACAGCCTGTTCCAATGCTTAACAACTCTTTCTGTGAAGAAATTTTACCTAATATCCAATCTAAACCTCCCCAGAAGCAACTTGAGGCTATTCATTTCCTTTTGTCCTTTCACTGGTAAGTTGGGAGAATAGACCAACTCCCACCTCTCTACAACCTCCTTTCAGATAGTTGTAGAGAGAGATAAGGTCTCCTCTCAGCATTCTCTTATTCAGACTTAACAACCCCAGTTCCCTCAGCCACTCCTCATAAGATTTAATCTCAAGACCCTTCAGTAGCCTTGTTTCCCTTCTTTGTACATGCTCCAGTGCCTCCATGTCTTTCTTGTAGTGATGGGCCCAAAACTGAACACAGTATTCAAGGTGTGGCCTCAGCAGTGCTGAGTAGAGGAGGGTGATCACATTTAAACTCTAATGTCCTAATTTGCTTCTGAATTTCCCAATGATTTTCACCTGATTACTGCTTCACTTTGGATTAGATCTCTATAGTTTTTAGGCTAAAAAAGATACGATAGAATAGCAACAGCGTCAAGTTTTTGGTTGCGGCACTAGAAACTTTGAGATGACTCCAGTTGCCTGAGTAACTTTTGCTGTTGTAGTCTTGCTTGGTAATTCTCTCTCTTATTTTTAGTACTTATGTTACTGAGACCTCTTCTTTTGTCATGAGGCCAGTGAGCTGATAAGAGTTGTGGTGTGAAGGTCAGCTTTTAGCTCTGGTCCACAGTGAGATGAACGGAAGGAAAGGTGCGGCTCTGAGCAAATGATGTGATCAGAGGGAATTGAAGATAAAATCAAGGGCATCCAGGACTAAGGGGAAAATGAGGACAAGCAATAAAATGAGAATTCAATAGCAAAACGTGCAACTTTATTGAACAGTGAAGGTAGAGGGAAGAACATGATAACATAACCAAGAGCTGAAGCAAAGGTAAGCAATGTCAAGACTTGAGTTTTCTTCAACCCCCTCAAATGCAATAAAATCCCATATTTGAATTAAGCTTCCATAACACCCCTTGTTACACAAGGCAAAAGTAAAGCTTTGCAAGAATTTGTAGAGGGACAGTTTGTAGGAGTTAGAGAAATATTCCAGATCATCTGCCTTATAATTTGCTTAGTAGCATGTCTGTCCAGCTTCATTTCTGTATAGGTGATATCTGCAGTGTCAGGTTTGGACTTTTTTCAAGTGTTTTATAAAAAAACCACTTGAAATAGAGATCTTTTTTTTTTACATGTTTTGATTTAAAGGCAAACATTTTCTATGTTACATAACATAAACCTCAATATAGTCTTACAGTAATGCAACAGAATAAACAGCTGTACATAAGCAGGCTTGATGCTAAAACTGATTGCAAGGTTGTTATTTCTTCCTGATTTGTGGAGGAAGGTTCTAGACCTAAATATGAACTCTGTTAATATGCTTGCCTCAGTTTCCTAACTCACAAAATGTGAATAAATAATGGTGGTACTTCATAGTATTTAGGGAAAAAAATGTACTTAAGAAAATGTGGAAAAAGGGACAATTCGGTATACTGTAAGATTTTAAGTGCAGCTGCCTGAAATCAGAAGTGGTTAAAGAGGTTCAGTGCATGCCAATCACAAAAACATTTCTGTAACTTTTGTGCCCTTTATTAGATACTAGGGGAGAATGGTAGCTTCTCCATTATACGTGTGAGTTTCCTTTTCCAAGGCGTACAGCATCAGCTCTAAAAGAGTTTTGGAGCAGAAGTGAACTGAGTTTATGTTAGTAGAGGATTTAGCCTTCAAAGGTGAACTTGGCAGACTATAGCAGGCTACCGTGGCCCCCTCCCATACTGATGGGAATTAAGTGTGTGTAAATTTTATCAAGACTATGAGCATCCATAAGAAAATCAAAGGGAGCTTGCAAAAGGCTGCTGGGTGAGCTGAACTATCAAATACTAACTGCTTCCTAGCTTTTCTCCTACTGAAATTCCATCTCCAATAAGTCAAAGAGAGGTGAAATCAGTTTAAACCTTGAGAACTGATATCAAAATGTTTTCTTAAATCATTAATATTACTATATCACCTTTCATTTAATAATTGCTCATTAGACAAAATGTCTCATTCTTCTCAGAGGCTTATAAGCAATGAAGAAAAAGTTGCTGCTGTAGTGTCTCTTCATAAAACAGCTTTTGACATTAATTTAGGACAGATGAAAGTTTTCTTATGGCAGTCTTTCTTATGTTATTTTTTTTTATAGTATTCAACTTGACAACATATGAGGTTGGATTAATATTCCACCTGCAAGTGAATACTTTTTTCACTGCCCAGTGCAATTTGCTGGAACTTTTCAGCTTTCATCCTTCTCACCACCTGGTCTAGGGAATCCTGCTGTGGCAGGGGGGGGTTGGACTAGAAGATCTTTCGAGGTCCCCTCCAGCTCCTAACATTCTGTGATTCTGTGAAAGATGCAGCAAATCATCTTGATTGGCATCTAGGCCAAGAAGCAACATTCTTCAGAGCTTCAATTGCTCTTTTACATTCTTTGAGTTAAGAATCCATTTTGATTTAGAAATAAGTTTAATGTGAGAATGATTGTTTGTTTTCTTAAAGGAATCATGGATGGAAAAGCAAAAAGGGTTTTGGAAGAAAATTCTGCTTTGCCCATGAGCAAATTTAAACTGTCTCCCCCTGGACTATTTCACTCTTTCAAAAGCATTTCCTATGGGAACTGCTAATAGCGATTAGCACAAGTAAATCCTTTTGATTTTTCTCATTTTAGTTTGATCTAAATTTAAGATTATCAAAAGCTAAAGCTAGAAGTGGATCTGATCTCTTTATTTTTATAGTTTGTGGAGCAGGGATACAGAGGGCTCCAGAAAAAAGACAGAAGACTGCCAACCAATCATATTTAACCAGCAGGCTCTTATATTTATGGTTGAGGTGCCACATTTTTTGGGGGGAAAGAGGGACAAACCAAAAGTAGAACTATTCTGCCAAATTCCTCTCCCAAAATATTTAGTCATCAGGAACGTCTGTGGTATTTGAAATATTCTGAATATTCAGGTTAAACTAGATTCATGGATCTAAACTGTTTGAAAATGTTATTGTTAAAATCCTTAAAGGTCTTAAGAGGATGCTTATCAGTTGTTGGAGAACTGAGGTCTGTGTGATACTTTAGAGATGCAGCAGGATTTCTGTTAATTATACTTTATGGAATAAAAGACTTGTTTTATCCCAGTCTTCACACAGCTGAATTTGTCTGTGCTTTAGGACCGTGCATGAGAAAGGAAAAAACCTAGGTGAAGGAATGTATTTCTGAGATACAATTCTTTAGACGAAGTTATGTCGTGAGGCAGATCATAAGTCATATTGATATACAGGAGTTTATTAGGCATATGAAAGAAAAAGTAGGAAGGGTATCATTTAAGCAGCTAGAACCTATGGGAGAATAAATATTTAGTAAATCACAAGTAGCAAAACTAATCAACTCAACTTTACTATAACAAATCATATCCTGCAGACCCATGAGACACACATTGATTCTGAATGCAATAGACCTGTGGGGTTAATTGTATTTTCAAAAACAAATTTAAATGACTCTATCCTGTGTATTGAAGCTTAGCCTTCAGAATCAAAGCAGAACTCAAAGAGAAAAAAGGGGAGCATCTAGATGAGTTGCGTGAAGTGCTTGTTTGAACACGTGTATCGTTCAGCTCTAGAAAGGCATAGAGTTGAGTTGACAAGGGGGTTGCTGCTGAACATTTCTGTGTATGAAGACAGACAAGAATCCTCCTTAATCACATCCTGGCTCGGCTGTCAGAGTTCCGATGAACTTAGGTCATGTTGAACTTACATTATTTCTTGTTGCAAACCATAATATTTCATTTTTGAACTTTCATACCAAATGCTGTGTTTATTTTTTTTAAAGCACACCTCAAAGTCAGTAGCAATTTAATATTGTCTGAATTTATTGATATTTAATGACTATCTCAGTTGCTTAACAATGGAAAACATGTTCATTAACTCAATGTTGCAACTAAGTGTGTAAGTGAACACTTTCTCGTGCACATTTTTAAAAATCATTCTTACTAATGTCTCAAATAAAATTTAAAAACAAACCAAAAAAGAATAGATTAGGCACTAATGTTGCAATTTAAATCTACTTGAATTTTCTAATGTCCATTTTTTCATAGCTTTTAAAGGTATTATTCTTATACGTATTTAATCTTGCTTATTATATCTACATAATAATAATAATAAATCTAAATTAAACATTTTTTTTTAAAAAGTCTTTAAAGATGTGGTGGGGAATAGTTGTCATTTCTGGCTTTCTTGAAGGTCTAGGAGTATATTATAAGAAACCCATCTTTTCCTGTCATGTCTTCTTTCATTGTCCCACTTTCTTTTTACCTTGGTCTTGCTGGCCTGTTCTTGTCAGATGCCCTACTTATGAGAAATTTCAATCCACTATATTTTTTCCTTACTACAGTCA
Organism: Galbula dea; assembly: GCA_013399015.1. NCBI lineage: Eukaryota > Metazoa > Chordata > Aves > Piciformes > Galbulidae > Galbula > Galbula dea. Next base: position 19,975 of record VWZX01002556.1, on the reverse strand, counting down.
ACCCTCCACATAGAGAGAGGAAGAAACACTCCATGCCAGCCAGTGTCTGACTTGTGTTCCTATGAAATGTGGATGGTTCTGTATTCTGAAAAGGATCTCATTAGGACCAACAAAAGGTTGCTTATGAATGAAGCCAATGGAGTTTTTTGTTCTGAGTAAAGTGTATTATAGAATTTCTTTGACCCTGTCGAGAATGTTCTTGCCCATCAGCATTAAGATTTTAATGCACTCTTCTGGTTAGAAGTCCTCACTCAGAACATACTCCATAAATTAGGGAATAATCTCCATTTCTGCTGAAACCATATATTTCTGTATCACGTGCAATGTAGCAAGCTCTCTGGAAGCATTAAAGTCTGGGTTGACAGAGAAATGTAGGATTCACAGAGAAATTTAGGTCTTTAAGTATCCTTGAAACACCTCCTGAGTGTCTTTCAGGACCTAGTACTCCTTTCCTAGAGAATAATAGGCACACTGCAGCAGACCAAAAATATCCTGAATTTCTATAACTGCATTTATAAGATGTAGTTGGTTTGGTGAAGGACAGAGTGGATTAGTGTATTGAGAAAAGGTCTAGTGGATAAGCAGAATGCCTTGCTGACTGATTTTTTTAAAAGAAATTGGTTTTGTAGTGAGATTGACTTAATTACTTTTGTTTCTGTTCTTTCCAAACCAGCAGATCTGCTTTCCTGTCCTGTGAGTGTAAGCTTCTCCTACGTTTAAACAAGTAGGAGAACTCACAGGAAAGGGATCTCTCCTTTAGGTTAAGAAACTGGGAAAACAACTGTCCTGCGTGACCCTAGGTTACATTAGTCATCAACTTATTAATAAAACAATCAAAAAAATTGTTTTGTTAACATTTCTGTCTCTCTAGTTTTAGGTGGGTTTTTTGGGTTTTGTGTTGTTGTTTTTGTTGTTTATATTACCTCAGCTGCTCTTTAGCAATTTTTTTCTTTAGATCCTAGACTGAACATGATTCAATTTTTATGTTTATGAGTCTGTATTCATAGAAGTACAGAACTGACTATTGGTGCTTTTTGTTGGAGCTGATATGAGTTATGAAAGTAAGAAATGTACTTAAAGGTAGCTTAATGTATGTGAGTGACTCCAAGCCACCACAGTATTTCGTTTAATATTATTTGATGAATGACTGATAGAATGTGTTTCCAATATTTTATATTTTCCTTCTAGTTTATCTGAGTAACCAATTGTATATGGCAGACATCTGAGGTGGGACGGAGAAACTGGTGCCTCATCGTGTGTCAGTTGATGGGGAATAGCAGTTTCTCACAATCAATCTGTTACATTGAAAGAAAAAAGTAGAGGGCTTTACAGGAAGGTGATAAGGAATCAGGCCAGTAAATTTGCTCTGAAATGTTTTTGTTTTGTTTTACCTGTTGCCCTAAATAAGCTGCAAGGCTCCTAAATGTTCATCATTAGAGCTGAAGATATCAACCCAAATCCAAGTTGCTGTTTTCCTTACAACTGCACTTAGAGATAGATTTTTACAAATGCCCCTGAAGATTAGGTCCATGCTTTATTGCATGTGAATCCTTGTGGGATTGTAGCCAGTGCGTTGCTATAGTGCCTCTCACCAGTTCCAGAAAGTCAGCATTGAGGAGATGATGCTGGAGAGGATATCTGTGGTCAGCAGGTAGCTCATATAGGCTGGTAGCATTTCCAAGCAACAATAATGATTATTGAACACGTGAGATTTAACAGCTTTTTTTAAATTATTTTTTCTTTTTTGGTGTGTCTTTATGTTGAAAAAAGATTCCTTCATATGTTTGAGAAAGTCAAAGAAATATGAAGCAATGTTAGGTTATTTATATGTGGGATTTTTAAAGCAGTACTGTAAAGAGTACAGAACAGTTGCTGGATTTTGGACTGTTATTTATTCAAAGCATGTATTAGAACACTACTAATCTACTGAACTTCTGTTTATGGTAGCATTACTTCAGTAAGCTGTAGGCTTACTCTGGTTTTCTACAATATCGTAATGAAGTTTGTAAGAGGTGCACTCTTTTTATTCCTATCTGGCTGAAGAGTTTTTTCTAAAAATAATACAGGAAGCAAAAACTAGAATGAGTCAGAAAGTGACTGTATCTTAAGAAAATGACAAGGCAGACTGATGGCACTTGTTTACTGTCACTGCCAGACTGAGCGGTTCCTTTCTCCTAGAGGTTGGCCCAACATACCTGATGTAGAATTTTTCAGTAGCCAGGGAATTTGGGCAAAGACTTTGTGTGAATCCTGTTCCTCTCTGTAATCTGCAACTGATACGAGCTTTCCTCCAAAACACACTTTACAGGATAATTCTATTACCCATCAGCATGGAGCAATAGAACTAGACTTGCCAAAATTTACATCTTTGATAATTATTTCTGCTTTCATTTCAATTAGTTTCTAAGTTTGTTTTCTTATGGCAACAGGCCCAAGTCTTTGGTAACTAGACATAAGCCTTTCATGTATCTGTAATTAATAGCTCTTCCTCTGCTTAAATTTTACTTCTTATTTTTTCTATCTATATTCCCACTCATAGTTGGGTTTGGGTTTTTGTTTGTTGGGGTTTTTTTTTGTTTGGATTTTTAAAAAAATATTTCTATTACAGTCTTTCAGCACTGATTTTTTCTAATTTCTTCCTTTCATTTTTTTTCTATTGACTGGGTTTGTAGTCCTAACATGTGTTTTTTACTACTGCAAGAAGTTTTATCAAAGTACTACTAACTGTGTGTTTGTGTGACTGACTATATTGTGCCATGTCCTTGTACAATCGGATCTACAGTGATCAAAATGTTTTAAGTCATGGCATTGAGTTCACTCAGTGTCTCATGACCCAGACAAATTATATATGGCTTCTAACCAGTTTAGATAGACAAATACTGTGAGAAGAATCTGAGATAATTTTTTCACAGAATTTAACTTTGACCTTCCAGAACCTCAGACAATTGAATGTATAACTATTCTTCACTTTACTAAAGATAAACCTCTCTTTTCCTATATATATATATATATATATATTTATATGTACATACACAAGCACTTATTTATTTATAGCTAAATAAGGTCATAAAAAATTTTAAAAATCTAGGATGTTTTAACTATTTGATTGACTTTTCAGATTGTTTTTAAGCTGTTTTTTAAACTTTAAAGGCAACACTGATAGTGAACGGTTCCAAATGGTAAAACAGAAAATCCCCTTCAAATATAACCGGCCTGTAGAGGAGTGGCTGCAGGAAAAAGGTAACAGTCATTAAAACTTTCATTTTAAACCCATTTGATTCTAAACCCTCATTTTTAAAGCCTGCAAATAAATGTTTCTTAAATGATAATCGCCTGCTGCATAAATGACTGTTTTAATTTTCATTATAATTTGTGTCAGCTTCCACCTGCCATATGTTGATAAATCATGCTATAATACATTGCTATTAAAGTGCAGTTAAAGGGACGAAATTCTAAGCTCGCTATCATAGTAATGACTAACAAATGAGCAAAATTCAGGAGATGTTTTCTTAAAAAAGCAACAAAAACAACAAAAAAAAAAAGAGAGAAGAAGCAACAACATGTATTATGGCAATTTAACCACTGCATGATTTTCCTATTCTGATTCGTTTTTAAACTACATTTATATCTCTATTATCAAAGTTGTCTTAAAAAAAATGCAAACCTATTTCTTAAACCACTTCATCTAAGTTTCTTTTTTTCTCATTAGTCTGGTTAGCCACTATGGCTATGTATTTCCTAATTGCATTAAGATAAATAAAAGAATTTTTAAAATGATGTCAAGAAAACATTTTTTAACATTTTCGTTTAAACTACAATGAGGGAGACAGAGAAATGTGATTGTTCTGTTGCTTTTATGCTATGTCTGGAGTACAGTTTGAACACTCAAATGGTACATTTGTCTAAGTTATGGGTCAAGCTTAATCTCAGGCAGTACTACTTAGTTTTTTGGATTTGCCTGGCAAAATTGGCCCCAGTTCAGCAAAAGACTTGTTAACATGTGTAAGTCCAGCTGGCTTATGTGAGAGTGCTATGCACGCTCTGTAGCCTATTGAAATGGTGCTTGCATCAGAAACAGTAATGTTTTTTTTAATCAAGAATTTGGAACGGGGGGAGGGGAAATTCTTGTATATAGAGACCATTCCAAAGCCTGTTGAAGGTGACAGAATAACTCGTGCTAATTTCAGCAGAGTTTGGACTAGGCTTTTGCTAAATCCTTGCCTTAAAGTCCAGAAAAAGCAGAACACTATCTTCTCTTGTTTCCTTGTAAGAAAGTGCTGCTGATAAAAGGGGGTGACCTTTGAACTCACATCTTGCATTTTCTGTGCTTAGACTGTAGTTATTAACAAATTTTCCAAGAGGAGAAACCAGTGTTTATTGGATTGAAAAAATATAATTTATGTTTTATTTCAAACTTCTATCCTTAGCTGAATTAACAAATTGATTTAGCTGGCATGAATTAAGTTAAGGTCATGCAGGATGTGGCTAACTGCAATCAAAATATTTTTGTGAAGGGTCTGATCCTGCGAAGTGTTGTGCACACTCAGTTCATGTTGTCTTCAATGAGAGCTGACACTGTTGCCCACTTTACAGGTTTGGTCTACCAGGATGCAATGTTTGTAATTTAAGCTAAATTATTTGTGGAAGTGAGACAAAAAAAAAAAAAAATGTGTAACTAAAACATTTTTTTCCTGCCAGGGTTTTATGGAACAGTTAATTTTGTTAAATTATAAATACATTGTAAGATAAAGGTGTACAGAAAATGCTTATTCAATCTCAGTGGGTTGCCCTATTAATTTACAAGATCAAACTAAAATAAATAAATAAAGCTTAACACTAAAAAGAGGATAATTTTTGTACATTTGAATTGCTAAAGTCCCTTTAACACTAAAGACAATGATTGTCTCAATTTTGTTAAAACAGATGCATGTCTAATTCCTTGATTCAGTTCATGTGCTTGAGAAACCCACCTTCCTTTTCATGCTGGTTTTGGGTTGCTTTTTTTTCCTTTTTGATTTTCCACCAAATCTTTTATTTTATGTTGCTGCTTCTCCAAGTTTGAGCTTATAAGCATGCCAAGGCACTTCCATTTGTAAGCCGTCCTGAAGTTTTGAACTGAAGTCTACCTTTTGTGAATATTGATGCTTTGTTAAAAGACAATCACATGCAGTAGGTCTAAAAGAGACAGTGTTTGAGGATTCCGACACTCTCAAAGCACGGGATGTTTTTAGGCTATAAGGGCAGAGCCATACTTCTACTGAAGTTAAAAGAAATTTGGTCTTCTCACTTTGTGTTAAGGAATGATATTGGACAGTGTAACATCTGAGACAATATAGCTTTGGTCATTCATTCCAAAGTAGATAGACTTTTTCAGCAACTTATGTACCACTCAAAAAAATAATAAATAATTTATCTAGATGTTCACCAGCCTTCTCATCCATCTGGTCATCCATCCAACAATTAATGTAATATGGAAGTCTTCTGTCAGAAAAGTTTATAAAGATGATAAGTGAAAAGGTAGCTTGCTGTCAAAACGGAACAAGATGAACTGATGGATGGAGGAATAGATAGATTCATCAAAGAGACAGCATACAGTATAGCTGTCTTGCCCATATGAGTTCTTGGCTTGAGTGAGGTAAGATGAAACATGTTTTGATTGACATTTTTGAATGCCATAGATTTGGTCTTCCTTTGGTGCCACTGTTGCATCATTCAGAATAATGAAATAGTTCATTCTTGGAAAACAAATATAACACAACATCATTCTGAATTGGCATCATTACTAGTTTGTGTGCGTGTGGGTTGTTAAATTTTATAAATTGGTTTAAGATATTTTTAAGAGGAGCCCAGGTTGACAATCTTGAGTTATATGAGGAATTAGCAACACATTAAACACTATTAACTTCACTGAGATTATTTATGTGACTAACAATAAAAAACAAGAAATAGTCCTAAATTGTCCAACTTAAGTAGTCAGAATACCAGCAGATTTCCTTAGCAGAATGCATGATGTCTGCTAAAGCAGAGATGTTACCCATTCTGCAATTGAATGAACTAATAAAGACCCAGAAGGATCTTCTTGAAAGGACTGATCCTAGAGGTCCTTAATTTTTCAGATCTCCCTTACTTAAATGTGAAGTCTTGTTGATGTGACTGTACTTTTGAATCAAGAATTATTACTGTGAATTAGGAGTTGCAAAATCAGGCCCAATCTCTTAGTGTTAAGGAAAAATTATACTTCATTAAGTTTTTTATGTGATATTTTTAATTGGTATTCAGTTTTCCAAATGAAGTCAATGAGAGAGCAAACAAAGAAACAAGAGTTTTAACTATTCAGAATATTTACAAAACACCTCAGAAACTTAAAATAAGATCATTTTTCTCCAGCATGACACAAAAATAGAAGTAGGAACAGTTCTCTGTGGAAAAGAAGGACTGTAAGTCTGCAACCCTTTACACACTTAGTAGAATTTAGTAATAGAAGCAGTTCCTCAATACAATACTGTGGCCAAGTAAATTTTACTTAGGGGGAAGTAAGGGCTTCAGGAACCATATCATCAAAAGAAGAGATTAGGAGAGACCTGTGGTGGCAGAATTGAGTGTATGTTCTCTCAACAGTTTTCTCTCATTTCATATGCATTTACCTGTTGTCTTTATTCATGTGCTTCTACAGCAGCATAGAGTGAAGTGTGAGGAATGACAGGTTGTAGGCGACTCCAACAAGTGATTGTTCTTTTAGCAAACACAGTTCTAGTATTGTTGCTGTCTCCAGCATTATTCATATGGTGCAGTGCGTTACTGGAAGACTGCTTAACAAACAAGGAAGATGCCAAAACACAATTGAAGTTCATTTTTTACTGGAATGAGGCCACCTCCTTGGTGTACACTTTCAGTGTTAGAAGATGAAGGTGAAGGCCCAGATATAGAGACATGATCTTTTTTTTCAACCTTAATATACTAACTCCTCATTCTTGAAAGTAAAGCAAGAGGTAGGACAGACATGTCTAAAACTGAGCAATGAGCTTGGATTAGAATAGATGATATCCTGAGGAGACTCATAATCCTCCAGTAAAAGTGAGGGAACCACTTGTCTATCCTGGTTTGGAGAGCTCTCCTAGCTGGAACAGCAAAAATTCTCCCTCCTTATCATTGCCCACTCATTTTCCCTTTGGTAAAAGATGAAAAAAGGTACAGTATTCATTCAAGGGCAGAAAAGAGTGGAAATGGAAAGCTTCGAATGGTCAATACCATCCTTCCATTATCAGGGATAACATCTCAAGATTAGTGAAATAACCCCCTATTCCTTACTCATTTCACCTCTATCGTTTGGCACTTTACCATGAGAATGTGGGAAGGAGGGAACAGGAGCAAGTGAAATGTCTGGGTACGTAGGGTCAGGGACAGTATGGAAAGAAATACAGTGGTAGAAGGAGGGAATGTGTGGAGAGAAAAATGATGTAGTAAAAACTGACAGCATACCCATTAAAAAAATTCATAACAACAGGACAGAGAAAAGCAAACTCTGAGGACACAGTTAATGACAAGAGTTTGCCCTTCTGCAGTGTACAGTGCCATTTCCTGTAGCTCAGACAAGAGCTGTGCTGAGAGGGCTGAGTATTTTGGCAGAATAGGATCCAGTTATTGGATCCTATTTTTCTCATAGAAAAGAGGAAAGGCTCTGTTTTTACAAGCTGAGGATGTGTGGCTTCAGTGCATGTTTGTTGTGTTTTAATGGACATACATTGCCTCTGGTAAGTTTAAAACCTCCTTAGATGCAGAATATTGCATCAAATGTTTTCAGCACTTTCCAGGTGAAAGGATACCCTCCATTTTTATTTCTCATTTCTTTATCAATGCAGTTACTCCACCTTGATCAAGTCCTAGTGTTTCATTTACAAATCAGTGGGTGAGGAGCACAAGGGATGTGCAGCCCACCTCCATGTGTCCATATGTTACACCTCTCCATACACTTTTGCTTAGTGAGCTAGGGCCCTCTTTGGGGACAGGAACTCCTTTCAGATACATTTCTTCTCTTGTCCTCGTTCTCTTCCCCATGGTCCATCCTGTCACCATAAGATGATGCAACACCGCATCACCACTTGACTTCGAGACCTGTCACGACGACCACCAAAATTGGTGAGCTCCCCCTTGTATTCTAATCTACTCTAACGACTGACTGTGAAGGAATAAGCAGTGGGTTATAGGCTGTGCTTTGCTACATGGTGGCATTTTGCACCTCTCATCAGGGCTGACTAGAGAGAGGAAGTGGTGAGTGAGAACTCGGGAGTGGGAATGGGTTGGGGACGTGTTGCAAGCTTCATAAAAATGGGGAAATGCAGTAGATATTTGAATAATGATTGATTTAATGCTACATTGATAACCCTTCTGAGCTCTGTCCAGTCTGGTTGTCTGTGAATTCAACAGATTTCAGATGGCATGCCCCGTATCTTCTGAGAATCAGTGAAATTATAGGCACTGCCTTTGCAGTGATACGTACGATATTAGACCACTCCTAACACTTAGGGTGTGATCTTGAGTAAACTACTTAAGCTGCCTACGTTTGCATTTCACTGTCTGTAAGAGGGAAGTCACATGTAAGGCCTTCTGGGGTTTAATTATCTGAGCACCATGTTATCCTCACTATTTCATAAACTTTGCTCTTTCAGAGACATCTCAAATGTTTGCATTTGATGTTTTGTTTTAGATTTGTGAGCCTTCACAACACAAAATTTGCAGGTTGAAGATCATGACTGATCCTATCCTAAGATTCCTACACTGTCCTTATATCACCCTCAATTTTTTTCTGATGTTTTCCTGTCCTCAAGCCACCCCCTAAAACCTTTGCATTATTGAAAATGGCTTTATGAGTTACTCCCATCCTTTGACCAGTCAAAACAGAAGGTTTATTTATGGTCTAAAACTTGACAGGTACTACAATCTGAATTGATAGTAGAAAAATAGCTTTATTTGTAGTTTAAAATGGGTCCAACTCTAAAAGAGTGGATTAAAATTTCTGACTGAGTCAAAGCTCCTCCAGAATTTTAATGTGTGAGTGGATGATGAAGTATGAAGTTCAGTTTTAACTGCCCTTACTTTCAGACCCTTTCTTATTAATGACCTTCAGCGAGTACATTTCCGTATTTCTACAGTTATCATAAACACTACCAAGAATGAATCTACTTCTTTGTTGTCCGTCATTTCTGGCCAGGAATCAATGTAAGATGCAAAGTCAAGGAAATGTCTGGCAATAATGTTATTCACCCCCCTTCACTAGGACGACAGTTAACGATCTTCAACACCCAGGCGCAAATAGCCATTGGAGGGAAGGACAGAGGGCGTCTCTTCCAAGGCCAGCTCTCCGGTCTCTATTACAATGGCTTGAAAGTGTTGAACATGGCAGCAGAGAACAACCCCAATATTAAAATCAATGGAAGTGTCCGACTCGTTGGGGAAGTCCCTTCCATCTTGGGAACAACACCCACAACCTCCATGCCACCGGAAATGTCTACTACAGTCATGGAAACCACGACTACGATGGCAACCACTACAACCCGAAAAAACCGTTCGCCACCCAGCATCCAGGTGAGTCAATTAGTCTTCTATATTTCCTTGGGTTCTTAATTAGTCTTTTGTTTCTATGCTGTCTTGTAAGTTCATGGGAGCCATGTTCTCTGAATCACAGTCCATGTAACATTTTAATTTAGTAATGCTGTATAGGGTAAATCACCGCAAAATATTCTCCTGTCTTGGTGAAAAAACACTTGGATGAATTATTATGGCACGTGTATATAATAATAAGGACAGATTTTGCAGCTGTTCTAGTGTAATCCCATTTATGTAAGTAAGATTGCCCCGGTGTGAAGACTGAAGAACAATTTTAACTATGTTTCCACAGTTCTATTTGTGGGGAAATGTATTCCTGAGAGAGTTACAAAGCTTAATGGGAGGTGGTTATATGGTTATGTATTATTATGACAGTATGTACTGCTACAACAGTGAAGTTCATAATGGGGAGAAAAGCAATGGAGCATTACTTCCAGGTAGAGCCATTTTTCATTTTCGTTTTATAGCCCTCCCATAGAAGATGTTGAAGGAACATTTTCAAGATAGTTTCTTGCAAAATGTACCTGCTGCAAATAGAGCAGTTCCAACATCCTTGGTAAAAAAATCTCCTACAAAAAAAGCCCCTGAATTTCAGATATTCTGGCTTAATTGTGCCAGTTTTGTGTTTTCAGTCCTCCAAATGGAGTGGGTTTGGATTCGCTTATGTGGTAGCCAGAATATGGTACTGGTTAGAAATAAACACCTTAAATTTGCTTTCCTTGTCTGTGCAAAAAAAAAGGAATCATGTAAATAACCCATCTTAGGACAGTATCAGATTTTGAAAATTATTTCAGTGCTATATTATAATTTTATCAGCTAGGGTGAAACATTTAAGGGTAAGTAAGGGTAAATGTAGAGTCCTGCATTTTGGTCGTAATAACCCCCAGCAGCGCTACCGGCTCAGGAAGGAGTGTCTGGAGAGCTCCCCAGCAGAGAAGGACCTAGGGGTGCTGATTGACAGCTGGCTGAACATGAGCAGTGTGCCCAGGTGGCTAAGAAGGCCAATGGCATCCTGGCTTGTATCAGGAATAGTGTGACCAGCAGGAGCAGGGAGGTGATCTTGCCACTGTACTCGGCACTGGTGAGGCCACACCTCGAGTATTGTGTGCAGTTTTGGGCACCGCAGTATAGGAAGGACATTGAGGTACTGGAGAGGGTGCAGAGAAGGGCAACTAAGCTAATCAGGAGTCTGGAGAACAGGCCTTATGAGGAGAGGCTTAGGGAGCTGGGGTTGTTTAGCCTGGTGAAGAGGAGGTTGAGGGGAGACCTTATCGCTCTCTTCAGCTACTTGAAAGGTCATTCTAGGGAGGCGGGTGTTGGCCTCTTCTCCCTTGTGACTAGTGACAGGACTAGAGGGAATGGGCTTAAGTTGTGCCAGAGTAGGTTTAGATTAGATATTAGGAAGAATTTCTTTACTGAAGGAGTGGTTAGATATTGGAATAGGCTGCCCAGGGGGGTGGTGGAGTCACCATCCCTGGAGGTTTTTAAGAAGAGGATAGATATGTTTCTTCAGGGGATGATTTAGGGATAAGAGTAGTGTAGGGCTATCGGTTGGACTAGATGATCTTGAGGGTCCTTTCCAACTGTAATGATTATGTGATGTACTTTTATTGATGCCATCATACACTGGCTAAGACACTGATGAGTGATTATTGATCAGAGTGTGCCTTTAGTTAACCTCCAGATAAAGGTATATTGTTGTCTTGTTGAAGAAAAAAATTTAAATTATTCTCTCTGCTTCTCTGAAACAATTTCTGCTGCTTGGGACAGAAGACATTAATGAAATCAGGGACTTGGAAATCTGTAATCATATGGGTTGGATGCTTGCTTTCTAACTGCTTCAGAAGGGGTTGGATGCTTGCTTTCTAACTGCTTCAGAAGGTCTAATCAGTAATTGATTGTGTTTGTGTGTATGTGACCATTCTTTTTATCTAGTTCTGGTCACTTGGGGTGAGAAAACACAAAAATCATCCTATTAATTGTGTAGGAGGTCAGGCCACACCTGGAGTATCGTGTCCGGTTCTGGGCTTCTCAGTACAAAAGAGAGATGGAGCTTCCGGAGAGACTCCAGCAAAGGGCCTCTAAGGTGATCAAGGGATTGGAGCATTTGTCCTATAAGAAAAGTCTAAGACAGCTAGGACTGTTCAGGCTAGAGAAGACAAGGCTCAGAGGGGGAATCTTATTAACGTGTACAGATATGTGAAGGGAGGAGGTACAGACAACAGCAGTGCCCAGGGACAGGACCAGAGGCAATAGAGGCAATGGACACAAACCGAAACACAGGAGTTTCCTTCTAAACATCAGGAAACACTTTTTTGCTGTGAAGGTGACTGAGCTTTGGGACAGGTTGCCCAGAGCAGTTGTGCAATGTCCATGCATGTAAATATCCAAAAGTCATCTGCACGTGGTCCTTGGCAACTGGCTCTGGGTGACTCTGCCTGAGCAGGGAGGTTGGACCAGATGACCTCCAGAGGTCCCTTCTGACCACAACCATTCTGTGATTCTGTGAGGTACCTCTGGCTGCAATGGAATTTACAGCTATTAAATAATTCCAAGCCAAGATTTAACGTTGCTGTCTTTGGTTCTCTGTAAATCATTTGACAGCAGGACTGCGATTAATTGAGTTATTAGTCTCAAACACCGAATAGGTGATTTATAAAGTCTCAGCTAACTGAGGTTATGAAGTCACCCCAGATTTGGTCACTGTTTGTCATAAACTTAGAAAGAATTACAGTTCCTTCTTCTCAGTGGCTAACCCTAATTTTAGAGAAAATCTTTGTATGATTACATCTCCAGAAGAATAAAGTTTATGGTCCTCACCCTGCTCTTGTTAGTTTATCGGAGATTTTCTATGATTTATAAAGGCAGGAGAGCTGTGTTTATCTATAGAAGTGTAACACTGGACCTTTGTGGGCTGGGTCGAGCTGGAAATGACCCTGGCTTACTTGAAGAGGAACTCTTCCAGAAAGTTTACCCCATAGCCTATGTGGCAGTTCACTCAGCCTGTAGAGACCACTGTGTGCTGAAAGAGCATCAAGAAGATTTAATAAAGTGTCAAAGTGCTTCTAAAAACATGGCTAGAGCAGTGATTTCCTGGATTCGCATGCACCACAACAAATGGCCTCATCTCAGCCGATATTAAAGCAATAACTCTTTGACACTTCATGCTACCCACTGAAAGAAAGATAAAGGTCAATATGTACCTCCATTACAACTTTCTGCATTTCAATAGCAGGCCATTTTATTGCTGTCACAGCACAGGTGGCTCACCTTTATTCCTTACTCTTGGTAGAATTTGATTCTGCCAGCTTAAGTTGTGTTATTTGTGCACTGAAAGTGAGAAGAAATTGTATTTTTCTGTTTGGGCAGTATCTTCAGCTGTGGTTTTCAGATGCCTAATGGTTATTTTATCTTGGTTGTGTTCGACATCCCCATTGTCAAGCCTACTTACAATTTTAGATCTAAATGGTGGAAAGATCTAATAGAACAAGTTTATTCTTTGGGGAATGTAAAATATAGCTACCTAAGGCTATGAGCAGTACAGATACAGTTAGTTATTACCTTGCTCCAGCTTTCTCTTCTCTTTTGTACTCAGAAACAAACAATTTTTCATCACTTTCAAGGCCATTCACAGTTTAGTCTCTTTTCTCCCCATTCTGATCAGCATGATTCAAGCATTTTTTTTTTCCTCACTTATTGGATGTGATTGTAAGAATCTTTCTACTTACTGATAACATCCAAAGGCAACAGCACATTATTTTTCCAGTCCCACTGAAACCCTCTTTTCATTATTATGTATGCCAAAAACTTCTCAGAGCTTAGGCTGATGATGGTCTAAGGCAGGTGTTTATTACGCTGATCATTATTGTCACATTTTTTGTTTTCATATCCATTTTTCTGTCTCCATGTGTGATATCTTGTTTTATGCTTAGTTTGCAGACTCCTTGGATTCAAAATACACTTTTTATTCTGCATTTGTACACTAAGCACAGAAGGGTACTGGCCCACTGTAGAAATACCAAGCATGGTAGAAATAAAAGTGAAGTATCTAATGCAAAATAGCAAGAATTGGGATAAAGAATCATTATTATTACTGTATGTGAAGTATCTGTGACGTTCTATTACTCATTTTTATATGCAAGTAACTAAAACTTTTTTTTAAAATGCATATAAACCTCATGCAGGATGTCAAGTCTGTAATCCCAAAGTGATACAAAATCCAGGGGAATTTCAGTAGAATCTAGTTCTACATATAACTTGTTAAGGAAGTACAGAAAAGCATGATAACTGCAGAGATTTCTTCATATTTGTAATGTATGCTAAGATACCTTCTGCAGCTATGTAGTCTGAGTACTGCCAGAAGTATTTTAGAGCATGGTTAGACAGAAACAGCTGGGAAAATGAAGTGCTTTAAAAATACACAGTATATGCACAGACAAATGACAGGCTTTTCAATTTATGAAGATCCGAAATGTGGGATGTAGTCTTGGACAAACAACCAAGACAAAGGGAATTGAGAGAAAAGTATTACTGGAAATACCCAGTGGCAGTGATATTAGCATTTAAAATCTATATAACTTCATTTTGTTTTAAAACATATAATAATATTTCTGCAAGGCAGTGGAAGTCAGATCAGTGGAGGACAGGCAGGATTTGAGTGAGAAACAGTTGAGATGTATGACAGTACTCTACACTGATAGGAAGGTTTCTGTGATTCAAATATCCTTTAGAGAAACCTCCAAGGAAGAAAACAAGAGCTGACCTTTTCCTGTTAACTGAAAATAAGGGAGGAAAAGGAGTTTCAATTTGTGTTTGTTTCAGTGAGTTGCAAATAGTGCTTGTGCTCTGCTGCCCCTGAGTAGAAAAGCTGATTTGACTTTCTCACATGTGGTTTTGTTCTGGATGTTAAGTTTGGTCTGTTCAGAAGTGACGTGTGTTATACTAAATTCCTGCTGCCTGTCTCAGGGCCCTATTTCTGTCTGTGATTATTATCACAGACTCTTTTATGGTAATAACATCCTCTCCAGGACTTCTGCTTTGCCATATTACTCTACAAAGGCCTCGAAGACAAGCCATTAGCTTTTGAATGTGGTACAGTAGCATGCTGTGCATGCTATTAGGTGAGAGTAGCTGTACTCTGTGCCACGCTATCTCCTTGCAAGGCTGCCATGTTTCTCACAGAGTTACTTCGTTAGCAATTGTTAAAGGTCCTGGATCCCACATGCCCCTATTTCATGATTTAAAGCACAGCTTCAATTATTACTGAAGTGGTTCAGGGATTTATGGGTTTGGGAGACTTCTGTGAAAGCAAATTAAAGTGATACTCATTCTCTTGACTTCTGCTTCTATGTCAGCTGCTTATATGCTTAGAATTTATTTAGTGAATCACTACTCAGAGCTATTTAGGAGACTCTCCATATGCTCTCATGGCAGTACATTCTGTCCAGTTCACAGCTGGGTCATTCCATTTTCAAATAATTTGTGTAAAGATATCTTTGAAGTTAATTACTACTAGTAATTAACTAAAGCTAATCTAGAAAAGCACGCATGGTGATACATGAGTCTTCAGTTCGAAACGCATTCAGTTCAGTGAAGCCAATCTCTAAGGAGAACTGCTCCAGATAAGCTCCTGGAAGCCCTTGAGCCCATTGACTGAGGGCAGTCCCTAATACATCTACCCTATGACATGGGTGGCAGGGGTGTCAAGACCAAAATCACGGACAGTTTTTCTGTGAAAAATAGATCAGAACCCTTCTAGGAGGGCAGATGAACTATATACTCCATGAGGAACCAGAAAATGTGCTGTCACTTGTCCAGTGCAGGCTTCAGCTTCTTGAGATGAGGATAATCACTGAATCATTAAGGTTGAAGAAGGCCTCTGAGATCATCAAGTTCAATTGTCAACTCGATACTGCCATGCCCATTAAACCATATCAGCTATGATCTTAGAGCCACAGAATGAGAGAGATAAATAATATGCAGTATGTTTTCTCTAAAGAATAGAGGGGGGGATCTTCCCATTATCCATACAGAGAGTCCAGCCCATTGACATGACTCAGAATAAGGTTGTCAACCTTTTATTTTAACCATTAGGCTTTCCAGCCTTTAACTGTGTTTTCTATTGAGGGTCCAATAATCTTGATTAATGTCTTTCCATAATGTGCAGCTTCAGGCTAAATCCTTTCTCGCAGTGTATATCACAAAGGAAAATAGCACAGAAGATTTGTCAGTCTAATTAGACTTTCGCTGTCAGCTTAGACAAATAAAATTGTCTCACTCGTGGTCTTGCCTAGTTACTTTCTTTTACACTCATAGATAATAATTTGGAGGGGGAAAGAAATTGGCCTTTAATTTAGTTTTTGCTTGTTATAAGTCACTAGTGACATTTTCATCCAAAGACTGCAAAGCTCTAATGAAAAAAAGAGATTTTGATGAGTCTGCTTTAAAGACTGACCCATTAAAGGCCCATTGCTACTGCTGAGAATTAGACAGTCTGGCTCTTTTCTACTTCTTTTCTACTTCTTCCTCAACTATTTGTTCTTAAAAAGTCCAAAGCCCCCAACATGTACCATCTTTGAGTGGAATCCTTTCTCCTGCACTACGGTCCTGTCGAGTGAGATGGTAAAGTTGTGTTGCTGCCTCAAAATTCCCCAAATGGTATTTTCTTATTCACAGTCACATCTCTTCTATGATGCATAAATGGTAACAAGTTTTGGGCAGAGAAAGAAGCAGTGTTTGGAAGCCAGAATCCAAATGTGGGATAGGAAAAATTTCATGCTAAGTACTGTTTGTCTAAGTTTCAGAGTGGTTAATTCAAGAATACCAAATGACCACTAAATACTTCACAAGTATGGAGAACACAAATAGATTTAGTGCACACTGAAATATAGACTCTTTGGCATGTAATGTGTAGCTACCTAGCCAGAAACATGTATACGATATGATAATGTTCTGTATGGGAAAGGGATTAAAATGTTCTCCAAATTTTGACTAATTGTTAGATGGAGGAGTGGTGTGTTCAAATTATTTTTTTTTGATATAGTGTTCAGGATATTCAGATTACCTATAAAGTTTATACAACCTAAAATATAACCCTATGTTTTTATTATTTAGTTCACTTTCTGCAGAAGGCAGGTGTGCTGTATGTCTGGAAGTGCCATAGTGAACCAGAAGTTCAGTATCCATCCAAAAAGAGGATGTGATTTTACTGTAATGCTGTTTTTCCAGACTACACTCCCAAGTGCTGACAAGTACTGATTATGGAAATAAACTCAGACTTGTATTTCTGCTAAGCACAATTACAGTAATAAACAATATAGTATTTATAAAACAGCTCATGCATATGCTGGTGTATGCTGTTATTTGTTGACATTATCACCAGTGGTATTTGAACATTTAACTTGCTAACCATTGTTGGCATGGAGACTACTCTTTCATGGTTCCAGGGAAGGGACTTGGTTGAATGTGTGTGGCAAATTTGAGTGCCACAAGTTGAAGCATAGTGTGATTTCTCAAAATAGAGTTTACACTCATTCTTTGAATAACCTGTTTTTATGTAGTTTATGTTTTTATGTAGTTTTTATGTTTTTATGTAGTAGCATAGTTACTTCAGCCACTTTTCTGTGTGTTCTGCTGGGACCCACATTGTCTTATTTCTTCACTCTAGTAGTTTACAGTTACCTCAGCTAGCTGATTAATTTCTACAGGGGCTGAGTTTACATTGCCTTTAATCTGTAGATCTAATTATGTGGGACTTGCAGCAAAATCTCAGCTGATGTTTTTGACACATGTATTCAGTTCTGTTCTACTGTGAACTTTGGAAATGATGATTTGGCCCAGCAAATGAAAGAGGTGCTTGTCTAGCACTTGTCTAGAATTTCAGCCCTTTTTAAAATTTTCTCTGATGATTTTTTTTTCATCTTGATCAAGAACATATTGAAATATTTGCTTGATTTTAGGTGAGCAAAAAGCTTGCCCTTTTCTGTAATAAAAGGAAAACAAGCTGTAATAACAGTTTAGTAAACTGATACCTGCCCTCTTCGAACAGGCAGGGAATCGTACATTTCTCAGAGAGTACCCTCAATAGCATCAGTGTGTTTGGGTTTTGTTCAAGGCATAAGAACCCTTTGTGTATTTAGAGATGTCATTTGCCCTGCCAAAAAGGTTTCTTGAAAGTCACATGGAAGATTGTTTTCAAAATCTAATTAATACAGTACTCAGGAACTAAAGCTACTGTAGTTGACCATACATTTCATCACAAGCCAAATGAAAGAATATGACAAGTGTGTTGTTCTGGTATGGTTGTGCAGTGACAATATGTGATTAAGAGATCCAATATTGCAAAAGCAACTGCTTGGAAATAAATGGAATAGAATCAATGATTATAGCTCAAATATAGCTGGAGGATTGGCTTACATTTCATTATAGCGTATCTGCTCTACTTGCTATTTATATACTTCAGGGAAATACTTAGAAGCTGTAGACAATGCCAAAATATTTCCAGAGCATGTAAGTTCCATTTTATTTGTCTGGGTTTTTTAACAAGATTGGCTGAGAGGTGGGAATGTATGTCTTACCTTTCCTAGCTCATGTTTGAATAAATATGCAGAAATTAGGAACACATTCATGCTGTTGTGGCAGACCCACTTTCTGAAACCTTGTAATTAATGCTTTGGGTTTTCTGTAGAATAGTGGTGGTGTTAACAAGTAGAAACAGAAGGATTTCTGCAAGTTTCTTTTTCATCTGTGGGGTGAATTGTCACTGGTTTGCAAGATATGGCTGTCATGTTACAGCTCGTAACAGTAGTGATTAGCAAGACAGGCTATAAAACCATCAATCCTTTCCTCCCTTAGATGGCATATAAGTAGGTGGGATGTTAATTTTGATTGCAAAATTACTTCTATTATATTCTGAAATGTAAGAGTTTGTTTCCACAGAATTTCAACAGAAAAACAAAACCAAAGGGGTGAGGAGTTGGATTTAATTTTTCCTGGTATTGCATGGAATGCAAATGTTTCCTTTCCTGTTTCTTACAGTATGTTTTTGGAAAAATTTGGTCTGTTGGCTTTTCACCTTTATAATGACTCATGAAGGGACTATCTTCCCTAATAATTGCTTTGAGAGCTTTTCACTGGTGCTGTGTTGCCCATTTTGTTGTGCCACAGGTAGGATGTGCTAAGGAAACTGATGTGTGGGTAAGGACACTTCCAGGGAATAACAGTAGTTTATTAGATGGTGTGAACCAGAGAGTAGAAAGTGGTGGGAGTGCTCTAATGGTTAAATGTATGAAAGTGGATGCAGATAAAGAACTAAGATCCAGGGGATGAGATACATCTATCCCATAGAGATATGGGAAGGAGACAGCAAGATTTACAGATGGAGAGTGACATCACTTATAGATGATAGGCTGCTGGTTCTAGCAGCTCTAGTTTGGATAGACAAAGGTTTGGAGAGGAGGGAAGCCATGTGGTTGTTCTACTATTTAATCTCTGCTTTGTTCAACACTTCATCTTCCTGAGGAATAAAGAGAAGTCCTCTTTTCTTTTTTCTTTTTTTTTTTTTTTTCCCCCCAAGCTGGCAAAGATTCAGTTCAGTACAACTGCTGACAGTGATATCTGAGGCTCCTTGACTTCTTTCACAGCAGTTAAAAGTCAGGCAGAGCTGCAGTATCACACACTTGTACTGAGATCATCTAAAAAGCACCTATTCCTCTCACTTGCAACAGCTCTTTTCCAGTAAGTGTTTCAGAGCAGGGAAACTCATTCTCAGTGTAAAAAGAGCCAGGTCAGGTAAGCAGAAAAAGCTTCTTTATGTTGTATATGGATGTTCTGCTAACATCCAGTGAGATGGTTGGGCATCTCAGTGTGCAAGCCTTACACAGAGATTTGCACAAATTTTAATTTGGTCAAAAGGTCCTCTTTTTTTCCCTGAAGACGACCTCTAGTGAAAGTATAACAACTTTATTTATTTATTTCCCTGATATCTGCTGGAATTACAACACAGCAGCAAAGGAACAGTCTGGTAGGTTTCTGGAGTGTGTCAAGGATAACTTCCTTATGCAGCTGGTGGGTGAACCAACCAGGGAGAGGGCTTTACTGGACCTACTCCTTGTGAATAGGGAAGGGCTTGTAGGAGATGTCTTGGTTGGAGGTCGAGTTGGGCAGAGTGACCATGAGTTAGGTTCTCTGTTTTTAGAGAGGTTAGGAAGGGGAATAGTAAAACTCCTATCCTTGACTTCCATAGGGCAGACTTTAATTTGTTTAGTAGCTTGGTTTCCAGTATTCTGTGGGAGAGAGTATTGAGGGACGTAGGAATCCAGGAAGGCTAGACACTTCTTAAGGATGAGGTATCGAGGGCTCAAGAGCAGGCTGT